>LTAE01007881.1:0-21759 GCA_001647135.1 Pontederia paniculata | reverse complement strand
TGATATGTTAGTGATAATACATGTTTCACTTTATCTTGTGATATGATAATTGATATAAGAACATGTTTATATTGTTTTACTTGAAATGAGTAGATGATAAGCCATATACTATGAGTTTTCTACTTACTGAGTTGTGGTTAATTTGCTCATAATGTAGTTTTCAATATTTTTCAGATCAGTAGACCAGTGTTGTGGACGTGCTTGGAGATCCTCTGTAGGGATTGAAGCACTTTTGTACGAGGTATAGACGAGACCTAGGTCTCTACTTTGGTCATTTTGTGAGGATGTATGTCTCCTCGTGATGTATCATTTTTGTATAAGGATGTTATATGTAAAAAGAAAAAGTTGTATAATGTACAAATATGAAATAGTGTGAATTTGCTCTTAGGCCAATATATATATTGTCTGTGTTATGGATACATTGTGATAATATCATGTGATATATCAAATGAATTATGACACACTTCTGCTATATTGTATTTGATCGACTGTAATAAGTCGCAGCTTACGGATCAAACCAAGGTTTGAACCGGGGTCGTGACACTGCTGCTTTGCCTCATCAGCTCTCGGACGATCGCAGTCTCCATGTGAATTTTATCGGTTGTCCGCCAATCCTTCGGACGTTCGCTCATATCCACACCTCAGCTCAGACACTCTTCCGGTTGTCCACTACTTTAACTTCAAAGCTCTCGGACAACCTTTCTCTTCGTCTGCTATCTTCGGTCGTCCGCTCATGTCTTCGGACGACCTTTCTTTTTCCCAGCATTTCTTTGGTCGTCAGTAGCTTTAACTCAAGAGCCCTTGGACGACCATTCATCCTTCTCTTCAACATCGACGCTCTTCCGGTCGTCCACTGTTTTAGTTCTAAAACTCTCGAACGATCTTTCTCTTCATCTAGATTCTTCGATCGTCTACTGTTTAACTTTGGATGACCTTTCCCTTTCCTTAGCCGCAACTATCACGACTTATCTTCTTCATCGGGCATCCTCTTCCCCTTGGAGCGCCCGTTCTTCAACCTCAGCATTGTTGACTTAAAACCTTCGGTCGCCCACTATCTTCATCGGGCGACCTTTCGTGTTCAACTTTTCATCTTCGGTCGTCCATCAATCATCCTCGGTCGACTGCTCAGTAGTTGGCTCCTTTTCTTCAGTCTTTGTTCCTCACATAGGTCGACCATTTCACATCATTTGGACGACCATTCCATACTTAAGATTTTTTTCTTTACGTTTTCTCAGTACATAAGTCGTACGTTCTTCAACTTTGATCGATCTATCACTAATTGAACATAACAATCATGTATTTCATAGGTCATTTCAAAATTTTATTAGTACAAACTAAGCTTCCTCACAAATTTGAGATCATCAAAATAATCTCGGGATCCTAAATTCAACAAGAAAAAGTAAGAAAAATGGATAGGGCAAAATAGTCATTTCACAAATAAAAAAATTAAAAAAAAATAGAAAACCAGATGGTTGGATTAAACCGTCCAATCAAAAAAGTTTAGATTTACTTCTACCTGATTTTATAGTTTAGGGTTAGATCTCGAATTTCATGATAGTTCGAGGGAGGTTTAAGTAAATAACCATTTTTTTATGGTGGCTTGGCTCCTTGCCATGAATCCAAAAGCTTCTCCGTTGTTGGGTGTAAGTGACTGGAGTCACCTTCGAATGCAATCAGCGCTCCCAAAAGCTATAAATAATATTTTCTCTTCTTCTTAGAATGGTGAAAGGAATTAAAATAATATAGAATTGTTGGTGGAAATTAAATAATTAATGACCATTTAGCGATTGGTGTTTAAAATTCAATTGTCCGCGACTTATTTCTAAAGATTGAGTACTAATGTACAATAATCTTTATTAATTTAAGCATTTGCAATAAATAATTAGATTGTTATCATAGTAGATAAAAATATTTTGAATTCAACCCCAACATAATTTTCTCCGAAAAATAATAATTCCATATTCATTGTTGTAATGCCCCCAAACCCACACCTAGTTACATGACAAAATATAGACTTTGAGACACTACGATGTTACTTCTTTGATTTTATTTTGATCAAAAGTCTGACCAACAATATATGGACACAATAACTTTAAAAATAATAAAATTATTTTTCTTTAATCTAGCCAAATATCATAACTATTACATTGTTCCAATAATAAAAAGGATAGAACTAATAAAATAATTGTAAAGACTAATTTGACTCAGGCGAGACTTTTATCATGTGCATGTCTTCACATCACGAACACCTGCCTCATTGGTGTCACCATTTGTCAGTTGTCTTCATCGCCTTCCAGATAAAAAGCAGGAATGAAAATTCTCTCATGAGCGATGAGGCTCAATATTTATAGAATAATATTCAATAGAGAAAATCATATAAATAAATATCATGAGAGAAAATAAACAATGCTTCAATTTTCATTTACTTCATCTTTATCATTACTTTTACCTTTTTCATTCATTGATCAGTTACCTATTCAATTGCAAGAATCTCAGTTGCATTACTTTCTCATTCTTCTTTATTCAGTATGTTCAAGTCCAATCAAATCTTTACTTATGACCCCTTAACAATTCTTTGTCCTAAGTTATTTAGTTATCACAATGAGTCTTTAACATGCATTAAGGTCATTGACTTTCATCTAGTGCCATTAAAGCTAGTAAGGTATGTAATTCAATAGATAGTTAATATTAAGGAATTTAGTTACAATTGTTCACAAAGAAACTCATGAGCAGTCATTCAGTAAAAATCCAATGAATCTGAGAAAACTCTTTGTAGAAATATCAGCATGAATCAGTGAACCTGAGAATTCATTTTTATAGGAATTACAACAAGAACCAATGAACCTAAGAAACCCCTTTGCAAAAGTTTTAGTAGAAATCAGTGAACCTGAGAACCCATTTTTCAGAAATTCTAACAGGAACTAATGAACTTGGGAAACCCCTTTGCAAGAGTTTCAACCGGAATAAATTGACACTTCACCAGGAGTCAAATCATACCAACATCAATAGCATTATTATTTTAAATCCTTTCATCATTTATATTTAGGTTTTCTTTCCATATAGTAATCACTAATCAAATCATAAAGAATATCAATAGCAACTTACTTAGAAACGAAACACGACCCGCGTTTGAAATGGATATGGTCCATTTTCGAATCAATGTACTCATGTTAATCTTTATCTAAACACTGCATGCGACGTCATACGACATTGCTCATTTTTACTATGGGTGTGTAGTGCGCAGTGCTCATCCCGCCTCGCGTTCAGCCCTGACACAACCCATGTTAGAACCACACAGCCATGTCGAATACTATACACTCCATCCAACATGACAGGCTTAAGAGACTCGGCTTGTGTCCAGTTGACACGTGGTTCACGTCAGGGTGATGCGACTCGGTTATTGGGTCATGTGTCATCGTCGTTCCAAGGGGCACGATCCATTTTTTGATAGGCACATGACCCTTTCCCAGGTGAGCACGATCGTTGATACATCTGTTTTCCTACTCTAGTGATGTCGAGCAACACTGCCCGTGTCAAGGTGTGATACGGTCCATTTTTTTGTGCTCCGAGATGCTCCATTGATGCAGCGATGTACTTGCAGTTAAGGACACGAGCAACGTCTTGAGGCAACATGACCCGTGTCTTATACTCCATCATCGTTCTTGGAGAACACGACTTTGAACATGGTCTGCATTCTGTCTGTGAACATGTATCCTCAAAGCTATCATGTTAATATAAAAATCTCTAAGATTGATCCTAATCACTACATAGATGGATTGATGTTAATTAATCCTTCTTGATTCACGTGCGTCAATCTCCTTAAGTAAAGCCTCCTCTTTTAATGCTTCAGGTGAGAGGAGAGAGAGAGTGCGTGTGTGTTAGGTGCTTTTGGGCTTGAGAGAGAAAACAAATGATGTCATCTCTCCTCTACTTAGGAGTAATCCTAGTCCAATTCAACTTAATTTCTCTTCACTTGTGATTAGGAGTTCTTTAAAACTAATTGAATAGTACTAAGAATATTAAAACATTAAAATAATAATTTGACTTTAACTCATACTTATTTTTTAGTTAATCATATTACATCTTATCTTATCATATCTTTAGTTTTATTTCTTGAAATTGGTGGATGTTACAATGTTAGAATGAAATATTGATCTCAATAAGTCATATATAAGAAATACACTAATAATAATGTAATAAAAAATTAAATGGTGTTTAAGTTTTATAATCTCATCTAATTTAACAATCTCTTCGTGAAAAAATATTTTACGAGACCATACATATACTAATACAGGCCAAGGACAATTTATACAATATGATAGTGCTATTAGTTGTTTTCAATTAGGCCTAGTATATATGAATTTAATGGGGCATTCTCTTTTCAAAGTCATCGGATGTATGATTTAGATTGAACATGATACGGATCATATTTGAACTATATATGCACGCATGCGCGTGTGTGTAAATTTACTTGTGTAAAAACCTAAATTTCTTTAAGAAATATTTAAAAATGAACGGGATTCATTGTTTCTTTAATAATGACTCAAAAATGTTACAATGAAATTAATATTAGTAAATTACTGAATGTTTACACATAAAATAGGTTTGCACACGCTATATATATATATATATATATATNNNNATATATATATATATATATATATATATATATATATATATATATATATGAGACTTAAGTTATATGCATGTGAATCATTTGGTTTCATACATTTCATAACTCATAAAGCTAATTACTCGTACAAGTAGTGACCAGCGTAACGTCACGGCCGGCCAATGACATATATGCACTTAAATCAACATACCGACATGCATATACAGGTTTTAATCAATTTGATATCGTTATCACGCATTATATCAAATTCTACCTCGCGCATGCATCTCAACCCTTGTATCAAATTAAGTGGCCTGCTTAATGCCTCATTAAATTCCCACTTCCTCTTATGATCCACCCCCTATATAATTAAGCTAATAATTAAGATTTTTTGTTTAGTGTTTAACTTCCCACCTTCGAGATAAGTGAGTATATACTGAAATCACTTGTCAGGCTCTCAAATGTTTTTTTATAAAAAGAATTATATAAATTAAAAGTCTTATAATTTTGATATTGGTCTGTGTTGAAAAATCAATCTGGTTTATCAAGGTGCAAATACTTTAGTGCTGGACACAACGCCCTTATGGGCCATAATCGCACCATGCACTTGCATGTGTTGGCAATTGCATGGAGGAGTTACACCACATGCAAACTGTTTGCATGTGGTAATGCACGTAACCGCTAGGTGTGGTTGCTAAAATCGACTCGGTGAACTCCTATAAAATAAAATCCATTATTATCGAGTTCAATTCGTTGAATTGACATGCAGGTGCTGTCCAAATTTCATCAGTCTGTGGTACTTAGATTGTGAATAAGTGATCTTTTTCCTACTGTGATTAAGACTCCGACTGCGATACAAACACGACAACAATTGAACATGAAAAAACTTATATTCCGTTGCGAGGTATTTGTAATACCAATTTATATTAGTTCTTCTAAAACTTATAGTGGTATCAGATACACGAAAAGTTTTTCTCATTCTCGTTATTTATTGTTTTTGGCTTTGCAAACTAATTTAATTAAATTTGAACCTTCGGTTATAAGACCATAACCGAAGAACGAAAAATTATTTTTTTCGTTATCAATTGTACTATTATCAACTTAAGATATGGTACACATTTTTTATAATTTCTCGAATGTATATTGTTTATAAAAAAAGATTGTTCGTTAAAAAAAAAAGCAAACTCCCATGCACAGCGGGCTTGGCCCGAGCGTTGTGCATGTTGCGCAGGTGCGCGGGCCAAGGCCCGCAATGTTGTGCGCTAGCGCTGTGGGCCTTAGCCCTCGCGCCGCGTGGTTTGCATGGCGAGCGAGCCAGGCCTGCACGCCGCATGGAGCGCACGCGCGCGGGCCTGGCCCGCTCGCGGCGTGGTGCTCACGCGCGTGGGTCAGGCATGTGCGCTGCGTGCAGAGTGTGCGCGTAGGTCTGGCCTGCGCGCACGGGCTTGGCCCACTCAGTGCTCCATTTTTTTTCTGAACGGTTGTATTTTTTTTGGAATTACAATATATTAGGAAAATTTTGAGATAATTATATTAAAATATAAGAATTGTTTGTTTGACTCCATAAAATTATAAAATATTTTCTAGGACTTGTATTGTTGAGCATGACATTTAAATGATGTATTTTGATTTATTTTTGCACTATTATGATTGTTGCAAATTGATGCCATAATTATTATTTTGCGTATAATTATGCCATGATAATTTTTGAAAAATTAGAGATATTTTTCAGAATGTTATCTTCCATATTATTTAGTCATTTTGAAATGATAATGATTTAAAATGTTATGATTCATGTCATTATGTGCAACATTAATAATGTAAATCATGCATGTATATGATTATATTTTGTTATATTGAATAATCATATTGTAAATGCATATATGAAGTGTTTTGTCATGTGAAACATGCAACTTATGTTTTGAGAAATTTTTGAGATTGTTACACTTATTTATGTTACTAAATTGATATGACAAATGTTTTATATGGACAAAATCATTTGTGCATTTTGTGATATATTTTTTTTTAAGTTCTTGTGTAACAATTTTTTTCTCACATGACATTGCATATTTTTATTGTATAAAAAATTATGCAATTACTAATTTTTAAAATATATGTATGATATTACAATATTAACTTATTGTAGTATGAATATTTTCGAAGTTACATATATGTAAATGAGGCATGTGTCAAAATAATTTTTTCATGTTTATGAAAATCTATATGATAATTCATCATATGTCTAATGTTATACATGTATGTATTATTTTGAAGCATGCGACATAGAATTTTGTATTTATATGTAATTGTAACAAATTGTTATTTCCATGCTTATTATCATACATATATTGTTATCAAGCATGTAACAAATAATTTTCATTTTTTTAAAATGAATTATGTAATTATTTGTATGCTTGAAATGTTCATATGTCATTTATGTAGTATTTGTTTCATGCATAAATGTGATGATATGATTGTGACATGTTCATGACCTTAGGATTTTTTTTTAATAAATGACTTGAATCTAAGTGTAATATGATAATAAAACATAGGTAGTCCAAATAGGGCTAAGGCATCTTAAATATATAATGGTCATGGTAGTATTTTTTGTTGAGTGATGTGTGACATTATGTGCATGTCTAGGTAAGTCTGTCTTATAGAAGATGGATTTAAAGTGTGTTGGGCTCCTCCACTCTTCTGCGATTTACCTGGTGCAATGTTAACACAGTCTCCAAAATTTACTATGTTCATGTAACAAGATGACATATTTTTCAATTTTGGAGGCGAAGGGGTAGTAGTTCTCTAATTGGCACCTTGATAAGCAAGGACGTGCTTCCACTGATATAACCCTAATTGTCCTGGCCAAGATGTGAAAATAGAATGTTATCATATTATATATTTTTTATGATTTTGGATGTTTGGAAATCCAAAATTACTAATTTAGTACCTTGGCGCAATTATATTATTTTTTATAACTTGGTATAATTTTTGGAATAGTGGGAGATGAGTGGGAGCTTTAATATCACTTGATGTCACTATCCTTTAATATTATCATTTTATTGATTTTGAATATATGCGACAAGAAGACTTGTGTATAAGGCTAACACTCATTTATTTTGAGTATGATCCTAGAACCATGGCCACCAAGAAAATTATAGCTGAATTGAACAAGGGTGATAAGTTGAATGGGGACAATTATGGCATATGGCATAGGAAAGTGCAATACATCCTCGAAGAAGAAGAAGTCATTGAATGCATCAAAAATATCATGTCTGAACCTGAGTTTGGTGTCACACCTCAACATAATTGAAATTTAGATGCATATAATGCATGGAAAAAGGACAAAAGATCTCGCATCACGTTGATGAGTTGTATGAAAAATTCTCTTATGTGTGAATATGAGGTGCATGACACTGCCAAAACTATGTGCGATGCCCTTCACAGTAAGTTTGTCAGCATTAATATCACTAAGTTGAGAGCACTCAACTTTAAGTTTGATTCATATCGCATGCACTCGAACCATATCATGCGACAACATTTGCGTGAATTATCAAACATGATTCGTGAGTTACAAAATGTTGGTCACAAACTTACTTATGATCAATAAGTCCAAGCGGTGATTCGATCCCTTCCGGAACATTGGGATCCAATGGTTTTGAACATTGAACACAATGAAAGTATCAAAACTTTTAATGATGTGACACATCATTTGGAGATGGAAGAAGAGCGCCTTAAGATAGCTAAACCTTCCAAACAAGCATATGTTGTTGAATCAAGTAAAAAGGACGCAAGACAAGGGTTCAAACGCGAATCATCGCATCAGGAGAAGGGCAAAGGCAAGATTACTAAACGCAAGAAAGGCAAGAACATCAAGCTCAAACGTGGAAAACGCAGTGGAAAGTTTGATAAAAGCAAAGTCAAGTGTTACAACTGTAACAAACGTGGACACTTCGCTCATGAGTGCGCTGAGCCGAAGAATACACATAGGTATGCTTTTATGAACAAACTTATGTTTATATTTTTAGTTGTGCATTAGTTGTTAATTCTCATCCTTCATGGATTGTAGACTCAGGAGCAACCGACCACATAGCAAAGGAACGTGATGCCTTTGTGGACTTTCGTCGATTTAGTACTGGAACAAAGTGGATTTATGTTGGCAACAACACACGAGTGGAAGTCAAAGGCATTAGAACATGCAAATTGGATCTTTGTGAAGATCGTATTTTATATATTCATGATGTCCTTTATGCTCAGATTTTTGACGAAATTTAATTTCAGTATCTTGTTTAGACAAACTTGGTTATGTATTAACTTTCAGTTCTTAATGTGTTGATGTAATGTTGAACAATATTTGTATTTGCACTGCTTACTTGTGTAATGGTTTTTATGTTCTTGAAGTCTTACAATATTTTCAAAATTCTAGTTGTTCATTTATATCATCAGTTGATAGAAATGTGGATGTCAAAACTTGGTCATGCTAGACTATGCCATATTGCGCAAGACCAAATGAATAGATTAGCTAGATAAGGCTTTTTGGGCAATCTCGCTAAGGTCTCACTGCCTACTTATGAAGATTGCCTAGCTAGTAAAGCAACTAGAAAATCATTTTAAGTAGGTAAACAGGTTGATTCTACTTTGGAAATAATTCATTCTGATATATGTGGACATATGAATGTTAAAGCTATATATGGTTAATTTCTCCTATTTCATTACTTTTATATATTATTTTTCACGGTATGGTGTGGTTTATTTGATCTCGCACAAATATGAGACATTGGATTGCTTCAAAAGATTTATGAATATGACAGAGAATCAATTAGCTCATAAAATAAAGATCTTGCGAACAGATTGTGGCCGTGAATATTTGTTTGATCTATTTTAAAGAGTTATGTGATGAAAAAGACATTGTTAGACAATTGACAATTCTAGGGACTCCGCAACAAAATAGTATTGCAGAAAGGAGAAATCGAACTTTACTCAACATGGTTCGTTCAACGATGGTGTAAGTGAATTTTCCTATATCTTATTGGGGTGATTCGTTATTGACTGCAGCCTATATTCTTAATCGTGTTTCGTTAAAATCAGTAGATTCCACTCCTTATGAACTTTGGACAGGTCGAAGGCCTGAACTTAGTTATTTGCGATCCTGGGGGTGTGCAACCTATGTATTAAATAATTCTAGAGGTAAGAAATATATCTTTATAAAATATTCCAATACCTCCAAAGGATATGTCTTCATAAGTGAAAAGGATGATGGAACGATAATTAAAATAGAAAATAGGGATGCTACATTCTTAGAATATGATTTTTCTCGGCAAGGTGAAATAGATAAGGATCTTCACTTAGAAGAACAAGAGGATCTTGGGTTGGCGCCCTCAACAGATCAATTTGCTGAGGAGTATGTCTCCTCACCTCAACACTTTGATCTGAGTGGGAGAGAACAATCGCCAACCACGAAACGAGATATACCAGGAAGTTCAATACGACGAACTAATAGACAATGCATCACACGTCGCCGTTATGAGATTGAGATGGAAGCTTATATAGTTTGTCCAGATGATGAACACGAGCCTAAAACATTAGAAGAGGCTCTCTTGTGTCATGCCCAAAAAGAATCGATGAAAGCCATGATAAAAGAGATGGAGTCAATGAATGAAAATCAAGTTTGGGATTTGGTTGATCCTCCACCCGATCAAAGATCAATTGGAAACATATGAGTTCTCAAGATCAAACGTGTTGTAGATGAATCTATAGAAAAATATAAAGCTCGTCTTGTGGCAAAAGGTTACACCCAGAAAGAGGGTTTAGATTATGATAAAATTTTTGTATTAGTTGCGAGATTTTCTTCAATTCGCTTAATCTTAGCTATTGTCGCGCATATGAATTTAGAATTACATCAAATGGATGTAAAAACAACTTTTCTAAATGGAGAACTAGATGAAGAAATTTATATGGAGCAACCTAAAGGCTTCATTGTAAAAGGAGAAGAGCGCAAAATAGATACTCCTTTAGCGAAATATGAAGCTTTAAGTCTTAACATTATATGTCCAAAGACTCCAACGAAGTGAAAGACATGTCCTCAGTTCCTTATGCCAGTGCAGTTGGAAGTCTGATGTGCAATGTTGTGTACTCGACCTGATATATGTCATTCTGTGGGCCTGGTCAGTCGATATCAGTCAAACCTAGGAGTTCAACATTGGAAGGCTGTCAAGAGAAACTTCAAATACTTAAAGGACACAATTGACTTTGCACTATGTTACGAAGCAGGTAGTCTGAAACTAGTTGTATATTCAGATGTTGATTAGGCTGGCGATGTCCATGAACGCAAGTCCACCTCTGGTTATATTTTCTTGCTTAGCAATAGTGTTGTGACATGGATCAACAAAAAGCAAGATTGTCAATAATGGAAGCATAATTTGTGGCATGTTCTGAAGTTGCAAAAGGTCTTTGGCTGAGTACATTTTCTTCAACATTTGAGAGTTTCTGAGAAGGAAATGAAGACTACCTTGTATTGTGATAATCAAGCAATCATTGCATATGTTAAAGACGAACAATATCATTGCAAAGGAAAGCATATCGACACCAAGTACAAATTTGTACGACAAGAAGATGCTAAGAAGAGAATCCTAAAACTACACATGTGGTTGATCCATTTACAAAGCCTATTCCAAGGGATGTATTTGTTAGACATGTAAAAGCTATAAGGTTACGTAGACCCTGATTATACTTAAATATTTATTCTATGAATGAAATTATTTCATTTTTCTTGTTTAAGTTATTTGAATGAGTTGTTATATACAAGTAGAGTATGCCAATGAAGCATGAGATTATCAAGTCACATAGATAATCACCTCTAACGCTTAGGTATACCGGGTGGAGATGAAATCATCTAAATCGAGATATGATTTAAGATTGTCATGATATGTTTAGGAATCAAGTTTGTAAAGTAACTTAGTGTTGCCTGATAGGGAAAGTCAAATGTGAGACCTCATTTAAGGTGCTAAATTAAGCGACTAGTGGGAGGACTCAGGTGAGGCGCCGAAGATAGGTGATTGGACTTAAGTTTGTGCGGTGTTATTGAGTAAAAGACATATGCTCCTTCAGTGAGAGTCTCCACCACAGTACTTGAAAATAATATCAAGTATGCGAAGTCGACCATAAAGACGTGGTGAATAGTTTTATGATCTTTGTCACAAGTGAGTCTTTAAGAACTTAATAAGTCTGGAGATTTCCTTAGACTCTTGACTATATTTCAAGGAAATGGGTTGGTGCTTTAGCAGGGTACTCAAAGGCGAAAAATAAATGTAGTTCGTTGAGCCACGTCTAGGAAAGCAACTAGCTCATAATTGAGGAATAGGAGGACGAGATAAAGATTTCATATATACAACTGGCTAATCGTGATTTTTGAGAACCGCAGAGCCAGATATGGGATGTCTGAGCTATGCAAGCAAGGTGTATCTAGGGTATAACGAGATACATGATTGTTTTAGCAACAACATTTTTTTCTTTAATAAAATATTAGTTCACAAAGTTGATTGAGCAGTTATGCATCCTTAACAAGTCATAACAATAGCTCTTAGGTTGATATAGAAACTATGAATCCCTAACAGGTCATAGTATTAATTCTCATGTGGTTGAGTAACTATGCATCCTTAATAGGTCATAGTTCTCCCATTGTGTGTGTAATCGTGAGTCGCACGATCTTTCTACTAATATGCGGATTTTGATGAAGAATAGTCCATTAAGTGCGAGTGGGAGATTGTTGGACACGACGCCCTTATGGGCGGTGACTGCACCATGCAGTTGCATGTGTTGGCAACTGCATGGAGGAGTTACACCACATGCAAACCGTTTGCATGTGGTAATGCACATAACCGCTAGGTGCGGTTGCTAAAACCGACTTGGTGGACTCCTATAAAATGAAATTCATTGTTATCGAGTTCGGTTCGTTGAATTGACATGCAAGTGCTGTCCAAATTTTATCATTCTGTGGTACTATAGATCGTGAACAAGTGATTTTTTTCCTATTTTGATCAAGACCCCGACTGCGATACAAACACGACAACATTTGAACGTGAAAAAATTTATATTCCGTTGCGAGGTATTTATAATATCAATTTATATTAGTCCTTCTAAAACTTTTATTTAGTATTAACAAAATGGATTGGGGGAATTCGGCAAATGTTGCTACGTATTAAATGCATAAATATGGAGTTGGTTAAAATTTAATAGAGCAATTTTTCATTAAGAATTCCTCATTCTCTTCTGTATGAATTCCCCAGCAGTTGAGCAATAAGCGTCGAAAAATCTTATAATGTTTTCATATGATTTTCTTGAGGCCCTATACGTTTATTAATTTCTTATACTAAGAATAACATTGAATGCATCTTATTTTACAAGTTGACAATAATTTCATGTAATATCATCATATACAACTTTGTATATATATTTTTTAACATGTATGTATTATAGCTAATTGAATAATTGTATATATGCTGAAGGCATTCAAAATCTAACAAATAATTTTAATAGGTAAAGCTACATAAGGCTCTTTCAATGGCCTTGTTTAGTTTAAAGATCACGCTAAGTTTTTTGTTTTGTACTTAAAAAAGAAACTAATATTTTATACATGGAGCCAAATTCTTTTTTTCCCAATTTTTTTTTATCTTTTGATTGCATCATACCAATTTTACAACATAAACATTTGTTAAAAGGAATTCTTAAAATAAATAACCAATATATTTATCGCAAAAAAAAACTATCTTCTTCTAATACTTTCTTCAGAAAAGAAAAGATTTCTAATATTTTGTTATATTTCTTCTAATATAACAAAATAGAAGTGGAGCTAATTAAGTACAAGGACAGATGCACCTTTAATTTGCACGCTGAAAGGAGGAACATGTGAATTGATTCATATTGCGCTTGGCCTTATTCAATCATGTTCGTAGGGAATCTCTATCACTTGTGGACCAACTGGGTGACAGGATATGCCGGGGACTCTTCTTTGTTTGCATTAACCTTTCTGAGTGTTTCTACTGTTACTGCCTACTTTGGAAGCTCCAAGTTCAAAGTACTACTACTACTACTACTACTACTACTACTACTACTACTACTACAAACACAGCCGACGGTGGTGGTGGGCATGGAAAAGGTAAGGATTGGGACTTGGCCTTCAGGTGCCACTTGCACTTGCCAACTCTTATCACCTGCAAGCCCTCAACCACCCTCCTATAAATTTAGCCAATTCCCTTGCACCCCCCTCCTTTTTCTTACATATCTCTCCTCTCCTCTCACTTCCATTCATGTTCATATTTATTAACTAAATCCATGAGTTAGAAGAAAGCATCTCCGAGTTAAGTTAGACATCTAAACTACACATAAAGGATTCATTATGTATGCTGAGGACGACCTTCAGTTCCCGTTCTGGACGTCCTCGATGGCCTCTCCGGCGCCGGCGAACGACTACTGCTACAGCATGAACTCGGCGCTTCCATATGAGGACACCATCGCCAGCTTCCAACAAGTAGGCTGTGGAACACTGCTGCAGGTAAGTAATCTTCTCAGATATATATATTTCCTTCACTGTTGCTTTCTTTTGGAGGGTGACCATGTAAATGTTTGAGCAGATGTTGTTTGATTTCAACAACTGTTATTGTTCACAAAAAAAAAAATCATTGATCAACTAAAAAATATGACAGAAGAATAGCAAAAGAAGAGAGACGCATGCAGAAGGGCAATGAGCACGTGAGGGTTGTGTGGTCATTAGGTGCAGTGGCAGGTCCATTTTGGCGTTTTTGGACCATAATGTTATGAAACTTGAAAGGTCCAGAAGATCCCATGATATTTCTTTGGGTTAACTAGATAATACTAATAGTTTAGTGTATCACTTATAGGACATGCAAAAATTATTTGTTTTTAAAATACGATCTCGTATGTAATAATAACACATATCATATTTTGAGAGCTAACCTTGTCTTTTTTTCTCTATTTCTTTTCTTTAGGAATTTCCCATAGAATTAATATATTCCTATATGTTGAATTGAATTAATTCAGATTTTTTTATGCTTGTTAAGCTTTCCTTTTACTTATCAATCAGTTGTTGATTGATCTATTGAGTTCTAATTTGAGCTTTGTTTAGTTATTGCCAATGAAGTTATCATGAACTCCACCCACTTCCATGTTTGATCATAAATTGCCTGTCCAAATTTAGTTGGCAGTGCAGTAAGATTTGATGGCGCTCAATGTACCTACAGCAATTGTTCAGAACGTAAACGGTGTATATAGTGTCTTGGTTCACTAACACTCTCTCTTGTTTCTGTTGCCACTATTTGTATATATTGCATCCATGTACAAAGCCAAATATGAAACATTCATGGGAAATATATAAGTAATAGTATTCTTATCCTCTAAATCCTTCTTAGAATTGTTAACAAAGAGGAGACCTGTTCGCAAGAAAATCAATGGAAGCTGTGTTCATTACATGTTTCATGACATAAAAGTTCATATCTATGATTCAAATGCTTGTTTTCGTTCCTGATTCTTGTGTGGTTCTTAATTGTGCAGATGGAGATATTTCAAGCAGAACATGGTCTGGGAGCAGAAGGGGATCTCTTCAAAGCTCCAGAGGCCATCACAGAAGAACCAGTCATTCAGTTGGATCCAATCATAGCTACTGCTATGTCCATCATATCTTGTGGAGATGATGTTCTCACAGCCGATAGCATCCAAATTGCAGATATGGAGTCAATCCGAAATGATCACTTTACTGATGTGTTCTACGAGTGCCAGAAAGACCTATTGGACAAGTCCATGATCCAAGAACCAATTTCTGAACTGCTTGATGTCAATATTCCAGAGGTGCAGCCTGATGAAGGCCTAAACCATGAGAAGCTTAGTTTCCTGGAAGACACATCAATGCAGAAAAGTGTCAGTTCCGGTTGTTTGAACACCATGGACTGGATCTGTGGTTACCCGAACTTTCTTGGATATCAGGGATTGGATTTTGAAGCATTTGGAATGAGGAGAGCATATAGCGAAGGGGACATTCAGGTCAGAGGAAATTAAATTAAAATCTAGCTTCTTTAGCATAAGTTTTTTCTTCCATTTTCATCTCATTATATTCTTTGCATGAGTTTTCTTTACAGTAAACTGTTTGATATATTTTTCCTAAGCAAAAAAGAATAAGAGAAAAGTGGACTGATGAACATGTGTGCATGTATAGGCGTGAAACATGTTCTGACAGTGCTTAATTCAGTTTGAGGCAAACATCTTTGTTGATCAACTTGGAGGAAAGTTAATTGTAGAAAGAAAGTGAACAGAACAGTAAATACTGTGGCATAAAATAAGGATTCCTAAACATGTGCAAATATCCATCGTCTTAAATGTGTTTTTAGACCACATACACAGAACAGTAGATTTGAAAAGAATTAATAACATCTAACATGCTGGAGGCTGGTAGGTGAAGATCCTTCTGACACCTTCGTCAATTCTAATTTTGATCTTACAGAGATGATGTCGGAGGTCATTGATTCCTTTTACCTTGTTCTTTTTTTTATATCCACAGAATCTTTGCAACAAAAACACAAGCATGGCAAATCCAAGCAATGTCCATTTTTCCTCTGAGCAGAGCTCAATCATCAATGATCCAAAGACTGAAGAACGAAGGCAAAAGCTTTCAAGGTATTTGAAGAAGAAGGCCCATAGAAACTTCGGCAGAAAAATTAAGGTACCTATTCAGGCTTTATTAATAACAAATTGCTTATCATATTTAATATTTTCTTTCAAATTCGTGATGTAATTTGATTCTTTTGTTTTTCATTTTCCAGTACGCCTGCAGGAAGGCGTTAGCAGACAGTCAGCCAAGGGTGCGTGGAAGATTCGCCAAGAATGAATATTCTGAAGCATCAAGAACAAAACAAGCTGATGAATGCGTAGATCAGGGAATATTCTGATTTTGACTCACAGGTCGAACTTTGTAGACAAGGATGTCTTAAATAAGTAGAGCAGAAATCAGTAGTGTACATTATGTTCTCTCAGCTGATGAAATCTTTAATCGACTAGGACTCGATGTGCTTTAGTAACGCCACGCTCTTATATCTTCATGGAGGGTGTTGCTGTATATTGTAAAAAGAAATATGAATAAATGGGGCCCTGATCACATTTAGTTCTGAAATCCTCTGTTCCCAAATTCTACTATGCAATGCTTTTCAAAATTCAGCAATCATTAATGGCAGTAATAATTAGTAGACAGCAACAAGCAAAAGAGTACTAACCCGGAGAATACCAGATGCCAACATTCAACACCGGAAATCTTTCCAAAAATCATAGAAGACACTGAGGATGTCTGATATCACCAAGCGAATAAAGCATGAAAACTCAAAGACATCAGAAACATCCAGCTTTTACCATAAACAGGACGACATTTTAATCATAGGAAATGTTAAGTAAACAAATCAACTTCATATTCACTAAAAGTAGTGACTGAAGGAACATTCTCCATACAACACATATAATGTGGCAGATTATATGAAAGACAATAATTGGAACTCAAGGGGAAGATACAATCATGACTTTCCTGAATCCAACAGATGGTGCCACTGGAAAAGTTGACAAGATGAGCACGTTCCGAATAAGTTGGCAGTAAGCAACCACGTAAACAGGAAAAAGTTGATCATCTGCTGAAGTTGCCAGGACGATGTGTTGCACCACCACCAGCTCCACCTAAGTTCCACTGCTTCCTATAGCCACTACGTCTTTGAGCAGATTGATGTCCACCAACAGCTTGCTGAGACATTGTCCTCATCCTTTGTTGCTTCATGCTTGCGAAAAGTGCATCCAGGGTTTGAGGTCTCTGCTTGGAAAATGCCTTATTCTGTACGTGGAACCAAGAGCTTGGTGAGCATATAAAAGAAAAGCATGAGAGAACAAGAAAACAAACACAATAATAGTTGCCACTAACAATGCAAGAGATAAGACTAAAACCTAAGAGCTATTATTAATCAGTGATCAACATTAACATAAAATTATCATAATTATTGCTTGGAGACTTCAAAGTTCAAAGTAGATGCTAGATATATTAAATAAGGGATAAATGGTGGTGTAAACCCATTTGGTGTAAACCTGTGTAAACCCATGGGTTTTGGGAAAAAATTTTCGTTTGGCGGGAAAATTTGGAGTGGGAACTTTAAATTTTTTTTCCCAAAACCCATGGGTTTACACCAAATGGGTTTGCACCACCATTTATCCAATTAAATAGTATAAGAAACATGTACTACTTCAAAGAGCCGCGTAATGTAGAAAATTATAAACTTCAGTTTGAAACAAGTAATAATTCTAGAAGGAAAAAATGGAGGTGTTTATTACTTAAATATGGAGCACCATGCTACCTACATCTTCAACCGTAGGATGTATAATGTATGGTGGATAGATTTAGAGAGAGAGAAAATCTAATCTCCACCGTAGATTCAACATTCTACAGTTGAAGATGTAGGTAACATGATGCTCCCTACTTAACTAGGGAGCACCTACATTGAACCCATTCTAGAAAGTCTACTTTGTAAAAATCAAATGTAAGGAAACCATCGGACCTGTTGGCCATCGACAAAAGCAACTTAACCATTGTGACAAAACTCAAGCATAAAATGTACTACTATCCAGAAAACAATAAATTAAGCCTTTGTGACTTTTCCTTCCAAGCTTAGTGGAGAGAAATAAAGGATCTAGTTGTGGGTGTCTAAGCCATCAATAGCGCTAAATATAAGTTTGGTCATATGGATATTTTCATAGTGAATTATTGTAAAAAGATACTGAAAGACATTTTGGTAGGTACCTTTCCTGAAGAATTACCATCAAATGCCTTCTTCTGCAAGATTTGTGTTCTCTGGGACGTAGGATTTGCGTTTGCTCTAACCGGATACCTGAATCACCAGTCAAATATTATTGAACAAAATAATAACTAAACAACAAATATCAGACGTCAGAAGAATCCTACATAAAAAAACAACCTTCATGCTTAACAACAGTCAGATAAGCTTACCCTTGTCTCCTAAAACATAATAATAACTTTTAAGCCAAGGTCAACCCAAACAAATCATCACAGCAGTGCATATAAAACATTTCAACAATCCTGTCATTGTTGACTTGCCCAAACGCAGAAGTAGCCAGGACTTTTGGTTTTCAGCATCCATAAAGCCAGAGATGTAAAGAATGAGGCAAAAAGTAGTTCAATATTTAATTATTGAACAATAACTGTATGGACATATTGGGGAATATTTATTTCGGTGGCCACATATTGGGAGGGCAATATTCTAACTAATGGTGTCTGGATTCCCCAATTTTCAGCTCCACTCTCAGACAATAGTCTTGAGGAATTTATCATCTTAATGGGGCGACTCGAGTCACACCACATAGATAACTCGAAACAAGATGGATGGGTCTGGAAATCTGGCAGATTTTCTGTTAGAGAAGTATATAAAATGTTGAGTGGTAACAACCAACTAGTGGACGAAGAGATGAGCTTGGATTGCCGCCTCATTTGGAAATTGAAGATACCGTTGAGAATCAAGGTGTTTATGTGGCTGATTAGAAAGAAACGTCTACCAACGCAAAGTTACAGAGTNAGTGGACGAAGAGATGAGCTTGGATTGCCGCCTCATTTGGAAATTGAAGATACCGTTGAGAATCAAGGTGTTTATGTGGCTGATTAGAAAGAAACGTCTACCAACGCAAAGTTACAGAGTGAGATGGACTCCGGATGCTCACACTGCGTGCGTCTTTTGTGAAGAACAAGTGGAAGACATCGACCATCTATTTTTTGATTGTGCAATAGCAAGAAGGGTATGGCGAGAATCTGAATGCCCATGGGTTAATGTCAGCTCGTCAACAACCTTTTGGAGTTCATTTAGGTATGGTGGAGAAGCACAACAAAATCCCTGCTATATGTCGAGGAGGCGTCGAGCAATGCCAGTGGCTTTCATATGGTCGATATGGTGTCCAAGCAATGCAAGTATTTTTAGAGGGGAACAATGCTACATTGAAAAAATTATTTGTATGGCCAAATGTATTTTGCGGGATTGGACGTACCATCTCTTGTAAAACGAGAATGTAATTTTAATGCTTTTATATAAATAACATAGGATGCGTGCACTTGGCGCACATCCTCTTTTCTCTCAAAAAAAAAAAAAAAAAGTAACCTTTAGAATGTGTAGCAGCTCTATCCATAAAAGAAGAAGAAAGCAAGGACAAACCTGGAAGAGGATGGTGAGGCGAGCGAGAGGGGCCGTGCATGTCTTGCTGACGGCGCCGGCTACACCTCCGGCGACCAGGTGTTCTACAGTTCCAATCTGCGGCTGATGCTGCAACTGATGTTGTTGCCGTTGCTGCTGATGGTGGTGATGATGCGACGAGTACTTCCTCACCCCATCGACGGCGCCGGCGCCGCCTACGGCGTGTCCCGCGGTGAGAGCCATCTGCCCTCCGCTTTCCACCGCAACTCCAACCGCCTTCGTTTGCATCTCGAACGGTCGCGCAAACGAGAGGAGAAAAAGGACGTCGCCGGAACCCTATATAGAATCCGTCGGAGCGGCGCCGGCGTAGAAACCACGTCGGAGGTGAAACCCTAGGAGAGGTAAACCGTGGGCCGTCGCCTGGAACAAATCCACTGTTGAGGGCGTGGATGTATACAAAAATAATTAAAATTGTTTTGATCTCAAGAGAACAAAATAATTGTAACCTCAACACTTCCACCATAATGTATATTTTTCTATATTCAATATAATATTTTTTAAATGCATTTTATACTTATCATAAACGTGATATATGGAGAAAAAAAGAAGACTTTTAAACTAATAATAATAATAATTATTATTATTATTATTATTATTATTATTATTATTATAGCACCTTCCATATATTTTCTACTAATAAAAAACAGTATATAGTCTATTTTTTTGGGCGAGTATGTCATTTTTTTTCTCAAGGTATCTTTTAAAATTATGGAATATGACATATAATTATTTGTCACAAAGAAAAAGAAAAAAACAAGAGAAAACAGAAGAGTCCTGATCTGTTTCATATAATTCTAACTATTATGAAGTAAAATAATGCCTGAGACGAAGTTTCCAGCTACCTATAAAGATGTTAATAATGGAAAGAAGAAATATACTTTATGATCTTTTTTAGCTCATAATAATGAGCAAAGATAAAATAAATTATTGATATACATTATGATACATAAAAGATTTGAGTACATACGTGATTTACATTTACAATTTATCTCGTGCTCTTTTTATTCTAAAAAAAAGGGTTGCCACTCCAACCGAAAACAATACGAAATGAACCAACTGCTGGCCCACAATCAATTATATAAAATAGGCGAAGAAATACAAATTGAAGAAAAATGTAAAGAAAAAATTGAATATAAAGAAAAGGAACATTGGAGTTCGCGACAAAATTTGAGTTGGAACTGTAACGCCCCCAAAATCAGACCTTGCCACCTGACAGAATCATGACTTTAAGGATATTACCGTCTTACATCTTTGACTATAGTTTGACCAATCCACTGGTCAACACCGTGAACACGTCAATGCGGAAGTCAATCCTCAATCTATGATCAGGACCTATGTCATGTGCAAGTCATCCATCACGAACACCATCATGCTATTGTTGTGCCATCATTATCTATTTGAACATATTTGCCTACAAAATTGAATTCGTAGGGGAAATGAAACTCCCGTGAGTTTTGACACTCAGTGTGTAAATGATCATAAATAAGATAATCAATATGTAAAGGAAACATTAGTTGATAATAAACTTTAACAATTAACAATATCTCAATAGGATCGTTCTTTACCTTTGGCCTTTAGCTTTACCTTTCAATACCAATACCCAATAGCAATTTTCAATATATCAATAGGACTATTTATTTTGTCTTTCATTTCAATCAATTATTTTTAATAAATTATTTCCTATCAATTACTTTCAATCAATCAATTTTCAATTATTAGTACATGAACATTCCAGCGATCCGGAGCCAATATGGCTAGCTAGGTCATGAGTCAACCCGAGACCCATCAATAACAATTAAACTCAGAGACAGCACCAATAACCCTCAAGTGATTAAAGCCTACTCTCTCTATCAATAACCAAGG
>LTAE01007880.1:8933-21763 GCA_001647135.1 Pontederia paniculata | reverse complement strand
CGGAGGAAAAGAGCAAAGGAGAAGGAGGTGCGAAAGAAGAAAACGTGAAGAGAGCAAGGAAGAAACCGGCGTTCTTTAAAGACTTTGTAATGTAAATGTAAAAGAAAACTCCGGAAGAACTCGAAAGAAAACTTAAGAAGAAAGATAGTCGGAAATCCGAGGTATAAAAGGAAGAGATGTAGAGAAGAAGACTTATCTGGAAAATTAATAAAAGTGCTTCGGTTTGGAGTTTGGGGAGAGCTCGAATGCTCCTCGTCGCCTTCTTTCTCTTCCACTTCAGCTTCTTTTCCTTCTTCCTTCTTTGTCCATTATTCTTGAGCTTGACCTACCAACGCGGGTTCTGCACGAGCTCGGTAGCTTCCTCTACCGTCACGTCCCGTCAGGTCCCCGCTTGCCGTCTTCGATCCAAGCGGCGGCCGGAGAGCGCAGCTTCGGCGAAACCCTACACACACAGAGAGAAGAAGAGTGAGGAGAGAGGAAAATAGAGACGCGGCATTTATATTTTTACACGGCGGAGGCAACGAGGTCTTTCCTCGACTGGTGCGGCGCTGGGCTTGCGGCATTGATGGGCCTGAACAGTAACATTACACAGTAACTTTTGACGAATTATTCGAAGGCATATAAAGAGAATTGCGCGCGAGCCCAACAGTGCATCATCATCCTAATTGTCTTTTTCGGTAGTAATTCCTTTAGCCACACTCAATATGACTGTGGTACTCTTTGAAGGCATCCTCTGAAATATTTATGTATTCTATTGTCTGATTGTCTTGAAACTTATGCTTGATTCAATCTTTCTTGTTTAATAAATATGTTAATGATGATTATGTATTCTTTGATGCATGCCCGAGGTTCTTTATTCCTAAGAAGTCAAATCCTAAAATCATTATAGACTATAGATCAATTGTACTATGCAATGTCCTATATCCGTTTACTTGCAAAAATTTTGGCAAACATGTTGATATCTACACTTACCAACATCATTGACAAATGCCAATATACTTTTATTGCAAATAGATCTATTCAGGATAACATTTTAATTACTCAAGAAATTGTGCATTAATGAAGTATGAGAGACAAAAACACCTTATGATCAAGGTTGGCATGGAAAAGGCTTTTGACAGTAAGTGTCCTTAAAATTATGAACTTTGCTGCACAATTTATAAAATGGATAAATGCATGTATTTAAGTTGTATGACATCCTCACAAATCATACAATTAATTATCAGAAATCACATGTATTATTTCCTCCAAAGTTTAATGCAAATAGAAAAAGAAGTATCAGGAACATTTTAGACATGAGTATAGGTGCTTATCCTTTTTAACTACTTGGGTGCTCCTATTTCCTACAAGTAACTTAGTAGTAAAGTCCAATCATTCATCAATGAAAAGGTTAACTTAAAAATGGCGGGATGGAAAGCTAAAGTTTTAAATCAAGCTAGGAAAGTCACTAATAAGGTCAGAGTACTATTCCTAGTTATGTATTAGGTACCACCTACTTATCAAATGGGGTTATAGAAACACTAGAGAAACAAATCAAGAAAAGTTTTTTGGCCTTCTGATGGTACAAAGTCTGGGGCATACTTAATAAACTGGAACACATTTCATAACCATAAGTCTCAAGGGGGACTAGGAGTAAGAAACATACACCTAATCAAAACTTCTATCATTGCAAAGAGATTTTTTGCTGTTCTAAATGGGGCCTAGGACCTCTAGGTGCCTCCTGTCACACAGAAATATGGTGTGCCTCACCCTTAGTCCTATACCCATTTAGCTAAACAAGAGGTTGGAGCTGGAAACTAATCACTAATTCAATCTTAGAAATTCAACAAGGTATGATGCTCCTTATTGGTGATGGTAAGAAGGCCAAAATACTAACCAACCCATAGCTTTTCTGCATTCCTTTAAATTTTAAGCCTACATATATAAATGTCAATGCTTTGTCAGACTCTCATGTGGCTAATCTCATCTCTGATCATAAATGGAATCTTACTCTATTGCATGAATTTTTTTTGGCGAGGAATTGATTGTTCATATTTTGCCTTTTCATTTGCCTGTGTGTCCCCATGATGATAGATGGATCTGGTTTCCTGATAATCATGGTATAGCAAATGCTAAATCAGTTTATTGATAATCATGGTATAGCAACCTGTATAGTAAGGTTGAAACCTCTTATGGAAAGTCCAAGGACCCCCCCCCCCCAGATAAAAAAAATTACATGGAAACTAATGCATGGCGATTGCCAACCAAAGATCGTATCTTCTTGTTTGACCCCTTTATTAACCCAACTTGTACTTTCTGTGTTTTGGCTGATGAATCTGGCAATCAACTTTTTTTTCAACGCTTGTCAATCATGGACTCTTGTCCAAGATCGGCTTCATTTTACTTTTCATTTTCTGCACTCTTGGAAGGATGGTGACTGGATCAAGGAAGGGGAAGATCTAGATGCCCCTTCCAGGGGTGCTTTGCTCTAACTATTTCTTTTCTATTTTTGGGGGGTTTGGAATGCCAGAACCATTTGCATTTTAGATCTCGCTCAATCAACATACCCTCTGTAATGGAACAAGCTCTGATGAACTCGAATGAATTCACTCGTATCCATCGACCTGAGGGACCCCCACTATAAGCCCTACTAAGGCCCTGTGGGAGCCCCCCCTCCAAACTGTATTATGCTAAATATAGACGGATCATTTGCATGGTCCGGGGAGGGAGGGGGTGCAGGCTTTATTGCTAGCACTAACACTAGCATTTTATTATTTGTAAGAGCTTTACACAAATATTTTTCTTCAACAGTCGAAGCAAAGGCATGGGCTGTTTTATCGGAATGAAGTTATGCAGGCAATGGGGAATCACATGAATTTTGATTCGACGTGATTTATTGAACCTCATGTGAGCTCTCCGTCGAGAAGCACCAGGCCCCTGGTGCATCAGAAATATTTTGTTAGATTGCTGGGAACTTTTGGAACATTTTGAGTCATACAATATTTTGCATGTCTATCACAACTCAAATGTTGCAGCTGATTATTTAGCTTTTCGTGGAAGAACATCGGACATTGATATTTTTTGGAACGGAGTTCCCCTTTCAAAACTCTGTAATATTTTGTATCAGGATGATTCAATCTTACTTAATTAATACTACTATCTTTCACAAAAAAATGCTTCCAGGTTGCAGGATGCCTCCATTGCTGACTAGCTAATTAATTATTATTTCCGCAACATTTGCTCGATGCTTGGAATGCATGTGAATTTTTTGATTAATATGTAACAAATCATATTGTTAGGGAGAAAACTTATTCAGCCGATTACTTAGTCAACTTAGGGCACACCATCTTTGTTTATTACTTTTAGAAGGAGATACCACCTCAAGTCTCCTTAATTTTTGTATGGAGACTTAAATGTTCCTTTTGAACGCAGATAAATTAAATGAACTTCCATAAAAAAAAGATGTGAAGTGTACCAAACAGAAAAATAGCACTCTAAAAGTGAAGCGCCCTCACCAAATGTGATTCCCCTTTGCTAGTATATTATTTTAAATAAAATTTGGTGCCATCATTATCAAAATAAAAAATTTGGATGAATTCATAATTTATTGAATATAAATATAAAAAAATTACTCGTCTTAGATTTTAAAATTACTGATTACATATTTAATTTAATATAATATCAAAATATAGAGATGTTATTCTTAAGTTTTTAAACTTATTATTAGCACATTTAAGTTAATACTACTAAAAATAATAAAATTAAAACATCTTCTCATTTTCTTTTTCACTTTTGTGACCATAAACATATGTATTTTTCTAGAGTTTATTTTATGTCATATTTTATTATGAAAAGAATCTTTTATATTAAATTTAAATTGAACAAATAGATTTAAAAGTAATAAAAATTAATAAAAGAAAGAAATTCTATCACGAATGATGCAAATAGGCAAAAAAAAATTTGAAGTGTAAATTTTGTATAATGATATGAATGACTAATTATTCAAAAAATTTAAATTATACGAAAATAAGATATATCATTATAAAATTTCATAGTTATATAAAATATATAGAAAAAAATGTAAATTCAGTCTCTCTGATGGAATAACTATGATATAAATTTGGCTTTCAATAATTGGAGTGAGTAAATGAAAAAAAAAACTAACTATATCTTAAAATAGATTTGATTTGTTTTTGTCCAAATTCACACTAAACTTTAATCAACTGATAACTTTTCTCTAGTTTTCTTTTCTTTTCCCTTGGGCACGAGCTTCCACTTTCATTCCGGCACTTCCCTTTTTATCTTCATTTTCTTCCCCTTTTTGTTTCTTGTTCATTCTTTTCAACTTATTTTTAATAATTTCTTTTTTATTATTAGTGTGATACTCGTGCCATGCACGATGAAAAAAAAAAATTAAGCACATATAAAAAGTTAAAGATTAATTAAATTTAAGAAATAGTCAACTGCATTTCAAAATAATAACATTCCTTATTTAAATATAGAAAATAGACTTTTAATATAAATTGTGAAATATAGAAAGAGTTTGATGCTTAATAGATATTTAGAGCACATATTTACCATCTAACCCATAATTAATGGTGGATGATAAAATTGAAAAATAATCATGATTTATAAAATAAATCATTGAAGGATTAAGATGTGCTCAAACATCTCTACTGAGTATTAAGTATTTAGTAGGTACATTAAACTCATATAGAAAATAGACTTTTAATATAAATTGTGAAATACTTTTTATATACTATATTTTTTATTTCATTTGTTATTTGATTATCATAGTGTCATAAGCTCAAATTTTAAGTCCTATTCTACTTTTCACTATTAAAGAATCCATATGGCCCACATACAATTATTCATTCACGAGTAAACAAAGATATCTTAAAAGATAATTTCATAAAAGATACTGATTGATCTTAATTTCTATTAATGAATATGACAAATGAAATTTGAAAGGCATTTTAAATAAAACTTTTTTCCCTATGTGAATATATGTTTGTAATTTGCACTAATTTTTTAAAAGAACGTCTCTAATGCAACTCCTGAATTAATTTAGTGAACTATTTTGCCCTTAGAATTCATGAGCAATCTCGAGCCTCGCCTATACACGTAGACGAAAGTATTTAATTATTCTTTTTCTCCATAAGCTTTGTTGCTCCTCGAAATTGAAGCTTGTTATATTGCGAAGAAGCAAGATAACACTACAAGAAAAATCGTTAATTTCTAAATGAAATTTATGACAGAATTTTCTGTAAAAATAGTCACAAACACAATTTCTGACGAAATTTCTGACGGATTTCGAACGTCAAAAAAGCACTCGTTGCAAAAGAATTTCTGACGAATATTAATTTCATTAGAATTTGTGAGGGAATTAACCATCACAATGAAAGAAAATCCGTCATAATTTGTGATGAGTGGTCATCCCGTCAGAATTTCTGGCGGGCAATGAGCCCGTCAGAAATTTTGACGGACCTAATCCCGGTCATAAACTCTAACGGGCTACAGGCCCGTCAGAAAGTTTGACGGGCTAGAGGCCCGTCCGAAAGTTTGACGGGCTAAAGGCCCGTCAGAATTTTTTATGGGCAGTAGGCCTATCAAAATTTCTGACGGAAAATATTTCCGTCAGAAAATTATTAAATATAAAAAAATAATTTACATAAATATTATTATTTTACATGTTTTGTTCCAAATATTATTTTAAATACCATTATCTTCATCGGTATCTTTATTAGCTTGCTTATTCATCATCTAATTTATCATTTCTTTCATTTTTCTTCTTTGCGCTCGTCGGACTTGTTCCAACTACATTTCGAAACGTTGCGTATGTTGTTCCATTCGACTTGCATATGTTGTTCTATTTGATTAAGTCGTTCATCAACACATCGTTATAACTCTCTTCACTTGAATAGCCCGACAGATGAACCTAAATCGTAGAGACAATTTTTATTCATGTCGACACGTTCCCTCCAAAGTTCTCTAGTTGACTTAAGCGTGCCTCTTTCTTGTGTAATTTGAGTGATATGCTCCGCTCGTTTAGTTTTACATTGTTCCTAAAATATAATTATAAACAAAAAATTAGTTAAAATAAAATATTAAATTAAATAATATCTTACATATGTTGTTTTGGAAAATTTTGAAATTCAACCCTTATCTTTTCTGTGATAGTTCTCAAAAAATCTTCATCTTCTGTCGGTTTTTCATCGCGCTCTAATTCCTAAATGAAATTTTATCAACAATTAATTCAGAATAAAATATTTGAACATAACATATTAAAATATTTTAACATTCGATTTTTTGGGCGGTGGTACTCCTAGAAATACAATCACCCACATATGTAGACAAGCGCCTTGATCAAATGCACGATTAGCTTTCGCTTTTTCACACTTATTTTTATAATTCTTAGTGGACCATTTAGAAAGTAATTTGAACCATACATTCTTGCCAATCCAATTAGGCCTAATTTGTGCGGCACATGCTTCAAATAATAGTGAAGACAATCTTTTTGAACACCTAGTGTTAATGCTTTCTACATAACTTCATTGTTCTTGGCATTCCACCAAACATCAACATTCAAGATTTGACGAATTAGAACATAAATATTATCATTCAGTTAGATAAAATTATAAAAGAAATATGAAATTCTCTAAATCACATTTGTCTTGTGGCAATAGGTCTTTCTTTCCAAAAAAGGCAAGATTGTTCATATCTTTGTCGAATGACTTTAGTAAAATCAGCGACAACAAATTTTGGAGGCACACACCTACACATTAAATAATTAAATTGATGTTAAACATAATCTTTACATTAATGATACTTTAACTTACCTCGAATATCCATCGGTTTGCAAATATAATTTATATTGTTAGCTTGAAGTGCTAATATCTCGAACATAATCATTATCATTTGGTAGTTGTGTTGGTGCATCAGCAATATCGGGTGACGACGCACCGGATAATGACTCATCATTAGTATGTACTAATGGACGTCAACTCCTCATGAAGAATTTTCTCTTTCCAGTTCAATATCATTATCAGGACGAGCAAATGGTCCACCGGATTTCTCTTTGCCCTTTCCTTCCTCCTTGCGAAATCGAAAAAATGTCTATACAAAGAAACAATATGAATTTTAAATATTATATACACAAATATGCATTTATTAAGTTCATTAAGCATAACTTAAAAATATTGAGGAGAATGACATTGCATCTTCATTTAAACAGTCCGGATAATGATATTCATAACTAGAAAATCATTTCCTAATGTCTGAAGTCTCTTATAACAATAAAGAAAAAACATTTTAAACAACAATAATGATTATAAAAAAATTATAACAAACAAAAATATTAATAATCAGACACTCACAAGAAGGTAAAGATATCGGGTAGGTAATAACTTCATTAACTTCGTTTGATGAAGACAAGTGGTCAGACAATTCATCAACTTCGTGAAGATGCATCCTTAACTATATATTACAAATACAAAAGAAATGGTTCTTTAATACAAACAAAAATTTGACAAATATAAAAAGTACTACAAAATAGTTATTCATCATTCTCAGAGTTATAAAATGATTCATATTCATCTTTTGAAGAGGATGATGTTTCATATTCATCTTCATCGGTGAGATCATTTTTTACGTTTAACTCAACATCATCTTCTTCGTTGTGATCGACATTGTCAACCTCTTCAATAATTGATCATCATCATGCAAATCTTCAATTAAATCAGTAACCATGATAGGCTCGACGAAAGTAGTCGAGTCATTTTTAAATGCAACTTCTAAAGCACCTTTTGTTTTCACTCGACTTCTTGCTCTAATTTTTATTACGATCCACCATTGGACTTTGTCCTTCGACTTCTTTGGATAATTAACATAATAAATTTGTCTGACTGTTGAAGGGATAATAAAAGGATCAAACCTTTCATAATGTCTGTATGACGAACTTCAATAATTTTATATTCTTTATGAATTCTTGTTCATCTATTCTTCTTTGGATCGAACCACATTGATTCAAACATAGTAACTTTATTTTCTAACCCTTCAGGATATTCTAACTCAATGACATCCTTCAAAATCCCATACTATCATTTTCGTTTTGGCCATCAATCGAGCCTTTAACACATACTCCACTATTTATTGTCTTTTTTCTCTGCGACCAGCTATCCGTGTGAAACTTGTATCCATTCACGAAATAAATTGGCCAAGTTGTAACTTGTAGACCAGATCCCCATGCTAGATCACATAAGTAAGGATTAATCATTATATTTTGAGAATTGTTAACCTAAAAGTCAAAATATTTAGTTATTTAATATAATTCTAAATAACACACTTAATAGAAAACTAATGTTAAAAGTACTTACATAATTCTTAAACCACGCAGCAAAATCATTCTCTAATCGTTCTTGAACTTGCTCATCAGGAATATTATAAGATTGCACAAAGAGACTAAAAATCATAATTAGTACGTATCATTAAAAATATAACATTATCAAAATAAAATTTGAGAAATCACTCACTTGATGTAATATTGTACTTCTTCACAATTTAAGTTAACATGATTTGTTTGCCGACTTTACCTCTGCTTCATTTAGTCAACATTTCTTAGATTTGTCATAAGCACAATCAAGACGTTTAAAAATTGATAAAGTTTGTTCAGTCCTCGATAGATGATGCATGCTAAATTAGTCATGTTGTTCATATTATATTTGATCCAAATTTCACTCATTTCTACATCGCACGCATCATTTTATACACTTCTTTACATTTATTTATTTTAAAATAGAAAACTATACAATTTGTGGAATTTTATTGTCTAGGAGGCAAGAGGATAAAGAGATGAAGATACTGGAGAAAACAATGCTCAAATCGGAGTTAAAACGAGTCCGGAATCGCGATTTGAAGTTGAGCATATAAGCAAGGCTATTAGTCACGACCGTGACACTGAAAATGGGCCAGAACCCGAATTTTCACGCCCAAAACAGGTTTTTCATTGACAGGGTGTTTTCCATCCATTGTCACGGTCGTGACACCTCCAAAAGTCATTTTAAGCTTCGGTCACGGCCGTGACTCGCATATCACGGCTCGTGATAACTCCCGGATGCGTTTTTGGCTGCTTTGCTTCGGTCATGGCCGTGACAAACTTGTCGCGAGCCATGACGATTTACGAAAAAACTTTAAACAATTATTTTTAAACCTATTTTAACTCCAAATTAAGCCTAATCTTCTCCCAAATAAAGTTTGTTATTCTAGGACTCTTCCTACCTATAAATATCATTTGAAGATATCAATTTGAGTAGCTTTTTGATCACCTAGAGAATTGAAGAAAGATTTTGAAGATAATTGAGATCAAGAGCCTGGAGCCAAGCCTAACGCCAAGAGAAGGAGAAGGAATCTGCAGAGGAAGAAAACGATCGTCATACCTGTGTTTGGATCCATTATTTGTAATATCTTCTCTTCTCAAATTTTTGGATGAACTCCATTCTAATTTATTTTTGAATCTTTTCTGGAGAATTTATATTGTAAGGGATAAACTTGTGAACTCTTCTTTGAATTAATTTTAGTCTTGAATTTCTTATGCGTATGCATGTGGATTTTAATGCTCTTTTATGAATCTTTGAGAGTTTGAATATTTGTTATCATCTTGCATAAGAATAGCAAACTCTTATTTCTATTTGATAAATAAAAGTGAGTTTTGAATCATTAGTCAAGACATTGCATAACACATCCAGGTAGCATCTTGGATAAGAATACTTTGGGTGTGTGGTCTATGGGATTGGCATCCTAGATAGGAACAATCAAGTCTTTTAGATTTGAGATAGTTGATGCATCCTGGATAGGACATCATACTTTACGTAGATCCTAATCCTCATAAAAATTTGTGTTAAACTAAATATTAATTGAACTTGGGTGAAACTGACTTTGTCCCTATTCATCTTACATCATCCTAATTCAGAAGGCTTTTGTTGTCAAACTCTTTTCTTCTCTTTCCTTTTCTTCATTTTCTATCAAAAACTCATCTTTATTCACAAACATGTCTTCTCTCATTAGGTGATGGAATTAGATAGATAGAGTTAATATTAGTCCTCGTGGGATCGATACTCAACTCACCGTTGAACTATTAGTTTATACGACTAGTGCACTTGTTAACGATTGTATCTACATAATTAGCACGCATCAATAGACCTTCCGCAATATCATCATTTCGTCGAACTCTTGTTTTTACACATTTGACATGAGACTCAAAGTAGTAAGAACATAAATAAAATATCTCTCGAGTCAAATACGCTTCACATATTGATCCTTCAACTCAAGCTTTATTTTTAACCTTTTTTTTAATTTATTAAGGTACCTCTCAAATGGATATATCCATCTATCACTACAACAAAATTACCATCTAAGGACGCATATTTACTCTATAAGAGACGCAAGTATTGCGTTTTTAACTTACTCATCGATGCTACAAAAAGCATTCTAGTACTTGGTGTCCCAAAAAATTTTAAAAACGCTACAAAATGTATCACTATCTAGCGTCGCTAATATTTAGACTCTATAAAATGCGTCGTTATCAAGTGTTGCAAGGACGACATTCAATATGTTGTCACCAAATGTTGTTTTAGTAAGGATGTTAAATTTCGTAGGCATCAAGTGTTTATAACTTAAAAACGATATTCATCGTTACCATTAAACATCCTTAATATAAGCACATTATTCAATTCATTGTAAATATGTGTGATAATTATAAAAGGGTTTAATGGATGTGTCCCTCCTTTAAAAAAGGGACACCCTAACCCTCTATTTCTAGCTGTCGGATTCATTTTTAGTGGTAAGGATTTGAACCGCTCTTTGAAAGAGGTGGCGTCTGGTTCAAAAGAATTTACCTGGTTCATTACCCTAAAGGAGGTCCGTTCATTCTCTCACAGAGTGCGACACTTTTTTCTTCTCACGAAACGAAACATCCTTGCGCCCATTGCTCCCTCTCGCTATCTCTTCTCTTCTCCATCAGTGCTGCTCACTGCTCCCCCTCGCCGGTGTTCGGCCCGCCCTCGCTGCTACTCCGCGCCCGCCCACGCTTCTCCTCCGCGCGCCTGACGCCCTCCGCGCCCGCCCACGTTGCTCTTTAGAGCCAGAGGTTCTGAGTTTAAACTTCGATGTTGCTCGTATTAAAAATTAATTTCTTCTCTTAGTTGTCCACGTGTTGGACTTTGGGCTAGACAAAAATTGTCAGCGGCCCACACGTGAAGAGAAATGTTAAGAATATTAATATAAAGATGTTGCTCTTCCTATTGGCTTAAGCTTTTAGGATTGTTGGTAGCACATTTAATTTAACAAAATATTCACAAAGTAACGGTACAAAAGCGATATTACATCATAAGATAATTAAATTAAATAAAATGACTAATTTAAAATTCTCCAAGACGTTGAAAGTTGAGTTTGCATCTTCGACAACTGGATTTCTTCATTCATACCCTTATTCACATGAAAGAAAAAGAAATTGAGTAAAATTCTCCAATCAAGCAATAATGAAAAAAATATTTTAAACATTTCTAATATAATGAAGACAAATTACTTACTTCTGAAGATGTTGATTATTTTGTGTGTCTCATAAAATGATCCACAAGTGAATTTGTATTTCGAATTTATTTCTGCATAATCCACCATTGCTTGGATTTTGTCTCCAAATTGTAATTCCATTTATCCTCTATTACTTCAATATTGCAATTCTTAGCCTTCATGGAATTTGCACATTGCAATTTATAAAACAATTAATTATTTAATAATGAGTATAATTACATTCTATGAAAAAAAATATAAGACAACTCTTTTTTCACTAAAAAATGTTATTTGATAACAAAAATTACAAAAAAATGAAAACAAATTGAGCTATTAATTTTTTTGACAAATAACATTTTCAAAAGAAAGTGCATAAAGTATTTTAACATAGACATAAGTATAATTTTAACAAAAAAAAATCAAGATGATGACTATTGAAATGCAAAAAAAAATGTTCTACTCCTAAACCGATTAGATACATACACCGCTACACATGAGAGGGGCATACTTTACATGAAAGGGCATGCTCTACCACAAAGCAATATAGGATGTTCATTCATGATAAGAGACGTGTCCTATCTTAATTACTACAAAGTACAAAAGTATGCATCTTATCAAATTTAAGAAAAAAATAAGAATGTGCATATGCAAACACGCTCTTGCAAGGAGTAGAGGCATATGCTCCTCAATAAGCAAGGGTGTGCCCTTGCATTTCCTTATAAATTTAGGGTCACACTCTCCCCTCATGCAGGGGGTATACTGTAAAAGCCCATTCCAAACCCAGAAGCCCAGAGTGGCATAAGTGAAAATTTTATATATTAACAGGGGATGTTTCGTCATTTCGCAGGGGAAGGAAATAAATTAAATAAAAATTAAATAAAATTGGATCCGGACGCTCTGATTTCGCCACGTGTCCCCTACCCCCAAATAAAAACCCTCTTTCCTCCTCCACCGGACTGCTACAGTGCCGCCCCTCTTTCGTCTCTCCCACGCGCGACGACCGCGACCAGGGCACACCGGCTAAGCACCCTCTCGGCTACGAGCGAGCAATCGGAAGGTACGAACTCGTTCCTGGTGTCGACGCGAAGACAATGACGGCGACTGATTTGTGTTTTCTCGCGTGTGCGCAGCTCGGGAGCGGAGGGCATCACGCCGGCGCCGGAGGATTTGAGCCGAGTTCAGCGTTGATTTCCTCTTCTCTCCGGTAAGTTGACACCTCTGCATTATGACGCCTTTGATTGGTTTCCGATTCGAAGTGAATTGATTCGTTGTCTTCTCTCTCTCTC
>LTAE01007879.1:11375-21765 GCA_001647135.1 Pontederia paniculata | reverse complement strand
ATGTCATGTTACAGAAATCAGCTCAAACAAGTTCATTAGTACAGACTGAGTTCACATACAAATTTGTGATCATTCAAAACAATCTCGGGATCCTAGATTCAACAGTCTTTGTCCCTTGAGACCGTGCATTAGAACTAACCTTGTCATATGCCACGATTTGGAACGAGTCGTCCAAATTAGTGGCCAGTTTGGTTCATGTGCTCACTTAATTTCAGGCCGGAAGATTTTAATATGTGTAATTTTCTTTCTGAAAAGTTTATTCACCGTGAGACGTTGGATAAATAAAACTAGTTAAATACATTACTCTCAAACCTTGGATACTAATTGAAAAACAAATGTAGTGGGCATTCATCTCAAATGAGTGGCAAAATGAAATTAAAAAAAAACTCCTACCGAACCTTGAAAGACTCAAATGATGTGACCTTCTTATATTATGATACATTAAAAATCGTACTACAAATTGGGTGGTTGACTGGGTGACGAAAGAAAAGGAAAATTAAATTTTTAATTGGGAAAATGGCAATATAGCGAGTTACTTGTGTGGCATGGCTACGTGAATACGAGAGTGATAACACGTCCCCATCCCTAACTAATTTATCTTATAAACAATTTATTTGGTCCGTTCAAAAAATAATTTCAATTAGTTGATTAAAGAAATTAATCTATAAAATAGGAAACAAGACATATTATTTCTCCGATGATTTATTTTCTAACTCAACGCCCCCAAAACGAACTCACGTAGATCTTGTCTACATGAGTCTTTGATGATGTTACATGGACCTTGAACATGCATTGTATAGACTCACTAAGTAATAACAAACTAAGCAATCCCATGATAATATATATGATATAATAATAATAACATCACAGCGGAAAATATAATATAATCTCATGATAATCAAAATACAATAATTAGGAAGAAGTATAATAAGATAACATGATGATAGTTAAAACATGGCAGCGGAAATATATCACATAAAATTCATAAGTGCGAATAACATCTTGTCAAGGGTATAAATCTATGGTCAAACATAAGGCTCATAACATCACATGAGTCTTAGGTTCATTGGACTCGAGATATAAAATAAAAATAACAAGTTCATTAGATATAATCGTAATGACTTATAGGTCTACATGACCTAGACATGACCATGTGCAAACTAACTAACGTCGTCATAAACACACCACTGCCAAGTTCATCATGCATCATCACATGCATGAATCCAGAAGCAAAGGAGGTGAAAACCCCCTGATTAGAGTATGTAAAAGTCATCTTATATCATGCAACATAAGTATCATAGATAACTAATCATGAACATAAACATAATCCTTGAACATATATCAATTCAGGATAAACATAAGCATGATCATAAGCATTACATACATGGAAGACATCTCATACATGAAACATAGAAGAACTTATACATCTTATCTTCATGTTCGTCATTCTTTACATAATTTTTATATTTTTGCATAATTAGCCATATAATCCATTTGAGTTCTTTTGTCTCACATCATTATCATCATCATTAACATAATCATAGGTCAATTATTATCTTTGCATGAAGAGTATCGGTTAACATTGGCTCACTAACATCGGTTAGCTAGGCCAACTCTTCTCTGGGTTTCATATTGGGAAGCACACCACACCATCAGTAGTAAGGAGACATCACTTTCTAGGAAGTGTCTTCGGCTACTTCCCCCATAACCAATGCGCATCGACTAATTCATCATGCATCATCTTCATTACAATACATCACACATAGAAAATAATATTGTGATTTTAACATAATTACATCTTTGCATGCATCTCGATGTCTAAGTGTATATCAATCATCAAACAAGGTTTTCTAACCTAAAATCATGATAAATGTCACATAATTATACAATAATAATTAAAAGAATATATGCACGGGTCATTATTGTCCCAATAATAACCTAACATAATCATGACATATAATCGTGCGATAATCATTAAAATATTAACAACATGGGTAATAATTGATTAATTATTAATATAACATAAACATAAATTCATAAAGGAAATCAATTATATAGGTTAACATGACCAAATGATAAAAATAAGCGTCACTACGTGTCAAATGGGTGCGCTAAGGCATGAGCGTGTGCGCTACAACCATTCTAAGGTTCGTTGTAGGCACAAGAGAGTTTCACAAAGCTTGGTCGTAGTAGGGTCGTAGTCAGACTTTGTTCGCAATTTCAAAAAAATTCGATTTAAAGGGTTTACGCTACGGCCATTGCACCGCTATGACCTCACAAATGCGCTACGATATATAGGGATCCGCTACGGCCCCCATGCCCCGCTACGGCCTGGTCGTAGCGGGCATGGGCTCACTACGGTCGAGCCGTAGTGCGTAGCCAGGGGTTGTTCTCCCCTGATTTACATCCGATTTCTTTTCCAATTTGATACATTTAGTATTAAGAAGCATTTTATCAGCAACACACATATCTAGGTATATCCGTGATTTCTAAGGTCCTTGACAAGCTCAATTGAACATAAGAAATGTGTGATTTGAGGTATATGACCTAGGGTTTCTTTCTAGGTTTTAGAACATAGAACCTAAAATTCCTTCATAGCATTTGGATTTGGGATCATGAGAGGATCATAACATAATACATTTGAACATTATAAGAACCTAACATGTCCCTAATAAGCATCATATGATTAATAGCATTATGATTTGAGGGAGAAAGAAACATAAGGGCATAAGTGTTGGATTTAGGATCCCGAGATTATTTTGATGATAAATAATTTGTGAGGAAGCTTAATTTGTACTAATGATTGGATTTTTATGTTCAGTCAGTAATAGGTCGACCGAAGTAAAATAATTGACGACCTATGTATAGAGAAGATCTGAAGAAAAATCCTAAGTTTGAGGCGGTCATCCTAAAGATGTGAAGATGTCGACCGAAGTGAAGAACAAAGACTGAAGATATGAAGCTAAGTACTGAACGATCGACCTAAGCTGGTAAATGGACGACCGAAAACACAGTCAAGTCAGAGAGGTCGCCCGGTAATTATAAGCGGACGACCGAAGGTTTGAAGACAACAATACAAAGGTTGAAGAATGGACGCTCCAAGGTTAAGTGGACGCCCTATGAAAAGGATGACGAAAATTATTTTTAAAAAGTGAAGGCAGGAGAGGTCGTTTGAAGATGTCTGGGAGAAAAACATTGGACAAACAAAGTACCCTAGGTGAAAAGAAAGGTTGTCCAAGAGTTTCATGGTTTAAGCAGTGGACGACCAAAAGGAATGCATAAGTAAGAAAAGATCATCCGAAGATTTCTATGGACGATCGGAGTATTCCTAATAAAGACAAAGGACGTCAAAATTAAAGCAGTGGGCGACTAGTAAAGTAAATAAGAAGAAGAGAAGTAAAGTTAGGTCGTCCAATGTGTTTGGATGTAAAGAATGGACGACCTAAGTTGTTGATAAAAGAGAACATTGGTCATCCATGTAGCTGAGTAGTGTCAGAGGACGACCAAAGAATGTTAGGAGAAAAGGAAAGGACGTCCGACGAATTCAGTGAAGAATAAGTGGGCGTCTAAAAGATGTCAGAAGAGAAAAAGGACGACTGAGGAATTCAGTGAAGAATAGGTGGACATCCGAAAGATGTCAGTAAGAAAGAAAGGACTTCTGAGAGATTCAGTGTAAAACAAACGAACGACCAGTGACTACTGAAGAAGAAGCAAAGGACATCCGAAGGATTAGAAGAAAATCAACGGATGATCGAAGCTTGTTGATGAAGAATGATTAAGTCAAGTTCGGTCGACCAAAGGATTGGTTTCAAATCAGAGGACGACTGAAGGACCTTGACAAATAAATATAAAGGAAGACAGGTAAACATCAGACGACCTATGGAAGGAACTATGGCTGAAGCTCGTGACTGTGGACGTCCGAAGGTGAACGGTGGACGACCGATGCACCAGACGACAGATCGACAGGTGACTTCACCAGAGCAGCGGTCGACGATGAAGAAGAAGCAGACGATCGAGGAAGTAGGTGAAGAGTATTGTACTTGCATTAACGAATAGTTTTCTGAGAGATAGATTAAATGTTTATGTAAGGATATAAAACTAAGCCACAAGAGACTTGGGAAGTAACTTTGGCATTTTGTTTAGCAAACTTGTAGCTTAAGTAAAAAGTCTTAGTTCCTCCTTCTGAGCGTTCTAGTGAGAATCCAGTATAGAAGAGAGAAATTTGAGTGTTCAAGAGTGAGCTCAAATTGTAAGAGGTTTCTACTCCTTGCCCTCGAAAAGAAAAGGAGAAAAGAAGTTGTAAGGGAGCATTCACCCTTTGAAGAAGGAGTTTTAATGATCTCCGGAGATCTCAATCTCGAGAAGACCGGAGCAAGGACGTAGGTTAGGAGTTCGGCTGAACCTCGTCAACAAATCTACTTGTGTTTGTTTCTTTCTGCTCATCTAGTTTCCTTGCATTTAATCTGTGATCATTTTCGCTGCATAAACATAGTTTAGGATAAAATTTTTAATACACCAATTCACCCCCCTCTTGGTGCCATCTAGATCTTACAATAAGCAATACACATGGACGTTCAAATCGTGCAACAAAATCCTATTGCCCCCTCCCCCCTTTCATTTCCATTTTCTAAGAATCATGGATTCTTATACTCCTCAATTTCTCAAAATGAGGTAAGAAAAGAGTGGGATTGGATCCCCTCTACATACCTTGGCAATAAATCCTAGTTTCTTCTATTTCTTCCTCCTTCCTTCAAGCTTGATGAAACCCTAACTCTTCTTTCTTCTTCTCTTTGCTCCTATTGTTCCTCTTGAGCTACTAATCCACCTCCAACACCTTCTTGAGCTGAAAAATGATGAGAGCTCTCCTTGAACCCTAGTTTTGGGTGTCATGGGGAGAACAAGAGAAGAGAGAGGGTGTGAGAATGGAAAAATGGTAAATTTCTGATTTACTCCTTTGTATACTTAGGGCTTAAATGGGTTCTGGGCCATTTAAGTTAATAGGATGATGGGAAATTAAGTGGACTTGGGGTTAGTAAGTTGGGGGTTTACATCCTCCCCCCTTAAATAAAAATTCGTCATCGAATTTGCATAATGATAAATACATACCGAATAGATAAGGCATTTTTTTTCTCGTATTATCTTCAAGTTCTCAAGTAGCATCCTTTCCTCTATAGTGTTTTCATATCACTTTAACCATTTACACAATCTTGTTCCGAAGATACTTCCTTTGATACTCTAATATCACTATGGGTTGTTCTTCATATGTCAAGTCTTCTTTGATATTTGGTTCTTAAATTCTTATCATGTTTGGATATTCTAAGCATTGATACATAAAACACATCATGGATTCTTGAATATGAGGGTGGTAGTGCTAACTTGTAAGCCGCTTTGCCAATTTTCTTGATAATCTCAAAAGATCCAACATATCTTGGACTTAACTTGTCTTTCTTGCTAAAACTCATTACCCCTTTTGTTGGTGAAGTCTTCAACATCACATACTCACCAATATTATAAATTTGCTACCTTCTCTTTTGGTCAGTATAACTCTTTTGCCTACTTTGTGCCGTTAACATCCTTTTCTTGATCAAGTCAACTTTATTGGTACAATCTTGGACTAGTTAAGGTTCAAGAAGTCTTGTTTTAACAACTTTCGTCCATCATGAAGGAGACCTACATGGTCTTCCATATAAAGCTTCAAATGAAGCCATCTTGATGGTTGTATGGTAACTATTATTGTATGCAAATTCAACTAGTGGAAAATGAGTATCCCAACTACCATGCCAATCTAGTGAGCAAGCCTTCAACATATCTTCAAGTGTTTGGATTGTCCTCTCACTTTGCCCATTGGTTTGCGGATGTCAAGCCGTGCTAAAATGTAGTCTTGTGCCAAAAGCATCTTCTGGACTTTTTCAAAATCTTGCAATAAATCTTGGGTCTCTATCCGATACTATAGATGCGGGAATCTTATGAAGTCAGATAATTTCTAACATATAAATCTAGCAAACTTTCCATTGATTGACTTGCCTTCATTGAAAGAAAATAAGTTTATTTTGTCAATCTATCTACAATCACCCATATAGAGTCATGTCCACTCTTGTTCTTGATAGCCCCATCACAAAATCCATAGTTATTCTTTGTCATTTCTATTCCAGTAATTTCAAGGGTTGAAGCATAATGAATGGCCTTTGTGCTCTATCATGACTTGTTGACAAATAAGGCATCTTGATACATACTTAGCTATTTTTCTCTTCATGACTTTCCACCAAAAGCTTCTCTATAGGTATTTAAACATTTTGGTACCACGGGATGGAGAGTGAACTCGGACTTGTGACACTCATCCAAGATTTTCCTCCTTAAAGCCTTATCATTCGGAACATCATGGCACCATCTTTGCAATAGATGAAGCTTGCTATTTCCTTTTTGCATAAGAAAATTATGTAGTCATATTTCGGGTCTTTTCTTTGAGCTTCAATGATCCTCTTTATTAGGTTTGATTCTATCACATGGAGTGTCATCAACACCACATTTTCACCAATGGGGGTTGGGTTCCATCGCACTATATCTTCAAGAAGATTCCACTTGTGAACTTTTAGACAAGCAAGTGATCCTTCCCATTTTCCACTCAAAGCATCGGTCACGGTGTTGGCCTTCCCTAGATAATATGAGATGGCAAACTCATAATCCTTAAGAAACTCGAGTCATCTTCTTTGCCTTATATTTAACTCAGTTTGTGAGAATATAAATCTTGAATAAATCTTCGATAATATCCAGCTAATTCTAAGAAACTCTAAATTTCCATCACTGTCTTTGTCCTATCCCAATTAACTACGGCTTGTACCTTGCTTGGATCTACCATAATGTCATCCTTTGACACAATATGCCTAAGAACATAATCTCCTTCAACCAAAAGTCGCACTTGAAAAACTTTGCATACAACTTGTGCTTTCTTAGTGTCCCCAACACAATTCTCAAGTGCTCTCTATGTTCCTCGGGACTTGAAGAATAGATCAAGATGTCATTAATAAACCCAATGACAAATTTGTCCAAGTATGACTTAAAGATCTTGTTCATAAGATCCATAAAAGCAGCATGAGCATTTATTAGTCCAAAAGGCATAACGAGAAATTCATAATATCCATACCTCGACCGAAAAAGTGGTTTACAGTATGTCTTGCTCAGCAACCCTTAGTTGATGATATTCACTTCGAAGATCAATATTAAAAAACACTAATGCTGATGATAGTTGATCAAATAAATCATCAATGCCCGACAAAGGGTACTTGTTCTTGATTGTTGCCTTGTTCAACATTCGATAGTTGATACAAAGCCTCAAGGAACCGTCCTTCTTCTTGACAAATAAGACCGGTGCACCCCATTGTGACACACTAGGCCTAATTTATCTAGCAATTCTTGTAGTTGATTCTTCAACTCATGCATCTCGATCAACGTCATCCTATAAGGTGCAATTGAAATTGGCCCTACACCCGACATCAACTCAATTGTGAAATTAATCTCCCTTTGAGGTGGTAATCCCGGCAAATCCTCGGGAAATACATCCATGAATTCCCTCATTACATTCACATATTCCGATTGATGACTTCAAGATCGAGATCAAACTTGATCAAATTGATGACTTCTAAATTTTAGTTAATCTTATTTCCATCTCTCATTAGTTATGCATCTAAATTATTATTAATTCACAATATCTCAATATCTTTCTTTCTTTTCTAATTACCAAGTTTTTTTATACTCGATATGTTTTCTTATGATAAATTAATAATAACACAACTAATTTTCCAATAATTCATGCAAATGTCATTTGTCTCATTGAATACTATACATAAGGGTTATTCTCTATTTATTATCTCCAAATATTGTTTGATTGTGAAAGTTTACTTAGAAGGTTTATATCTAAAAAAAATTAAAATAAAATTTTATTATTATTATTTCTCATAATACTTATTTTAGGTCTCTAATTTCCTTTGAGATGACAGTGATAATAACTTATTGAATATAAGGTCTATGAAATGGAGTTTTATTATTGAAAAAGTTTTTACAATCTAGTTATGAGTTAATGTCAATTTATATAACATGATTAACACAAAGAAATAGATTACAATTTCAACTTTACTTTTCTAATTTTTAAATAGTTTCCATATAATAAAATGACACTTTCATCTTCCATTGTTGGCAAATAAAAGAGAAAGGGAGCTCTTTTGTTGGCCTGCTCATGCACCTTCTGAGATAAGTTTTCTTCCATTTTTGTGTATTGAGAGTGCGAACTTTGAACACTTGACACGACTCTGATTCCAAAAGTTTCCAGTCGGCAGAACCCAAAGAAAACAATACCAACTAAACGGAGAAGAAAGAGAGAGAGAGAGAGAAAAAAGTCTTTATCACTATTCAAAATAGTGGAGCTTTCGCTCAAGATGTTCTCGCCTCCCCCATTCAGGCTCTCGCTCGAATGAGAGAGAGAGATGTGTCGCCATCGACTCGGCCCTGATCTTGGTTCGGTTGTTCTGGGGCTTCTTGTAGGATTTATCCACCTGTGCGATCGATCGTAGGCCTCTGTCCACGAGAACTACAATGGTGTTTTCGCCCCTCGTTCCAACTCATTCTTCTTCCATGGAGGCAGCGAAGGCCTCTACACATCCGCCGAGGTCAACATCACCACTTTCATCTAGTCAATCCAATTTGGCTTTGCAAATTTCTTGACTTCCCGCTTTTAGGTTACCAGCTCGATGAATTACGATGCGACATTGTGTAGAAAAAATCCCTAATAAAAATGGTCTAGAAATTTGGTACATTCTATTTCGTAAGTTTTTAGTTTCAATTCACAAATGAAATATTTGATAATACATTGTTTGCCATATAGAGTTCAGGAGGTATAGATTACTAAGTCACTGAAAGAGAAACCATTGAACTATAGTTGAAATGGCTGAATACTAATGATGATTATACATAAGATTATGAGAAACTTTTTACTATTTATTTTATCTGAGCAAAGAGACTTTCTTTAGCAGTTCCCTTAAGAAGGCTCCTTGGACCGTCAGATTTGATTCTAACAAGATCAAATCTGTCTTAAAATGAGACGAAACAAAAAATCGATCATTGACCGTCACGATCGAATTCAATGATCCATGCTGTTGCTAAGGAGCCTCCTTGGCATAATTGCTCAAACAAGGTAGACTGTCATGTCTATGTACTCACATTAGCTCCAATTTCCTGAAATGATGCAGTTTTACTTAGATATAGATTGGGCCTTCTCCATATGTTACTGTGATAATCATATATGTGATAGTGAGACTTATAGGTTTTTAGGATATAGCCTAAACCAAGCAGCCTTTGCTATTTGTCAGTCTCTATAAGCATGTACATTATCCCTCTGGAAAAAGATATAGGCATGTATTATCTTATAACCCTACATTTTGATTAAAGGCATCAGAAAGTATTTTTCGGTTTTTTTAATCAGATATACAGTGGATTTGGCTATGGTTGTTCAACTTATACTATCTGATAGTATGCTTAATTATCACCAATTGAGTTTCTACTATGTAATTTTGTCAACTTTTGTATGCTTTTTGAACTTTTCAGTTAGAAAATGGTATCTACTTATTTTATGTATAAGAAAACCCATGTGGCCATCTTATAAAATGTCTTGATCTATTGTTTTAGTTTTTAATATGTAATCTTCAAATGAACATAAGTATCAGCTTCTCGATATGGTGATATGCAACAAAAGACCGTTTTGGTGGAACCATAATAGTTGAAATTCAAGATAGGGATAAGATTGGTGTAACGCCCCCAAAAAGCACCCCATGGGCTTGGCCCGCGAAGGATTTTCGACGGCGTTACATGGGCTTTGAAACATATATTATAAGACATTATGACAATTAAAGACATTGCAGCGGAAGACTTAAAACATAATATCATGATAATATAACTCAAGGCAGTGGAAACATATATAAATCCATAACACATCTTGCCACATATGGGCATAAATCCATGGCCAAACATAAGGGCCATAACATGAGTCTTAGGCTCATTCGACTCGAGACATAAAATAAAATAACAAGTTCATTAGATATAACCCTAATGACTTAAAGGCCTATAAGACCTAGACACAACCATGTGCAAGTCAAGCCGCCATGAGCACACCACCGCCAAGTCCCTCATGCATCATCGCTTGCATGGATTCAGAAGCAGGGGAGGTGGAAACCCCCCGGTTAGAGTAAGTAAAGGTCGGCATCTATCATGCAACATATATATAATAAGATAACATCATCATGGTCATAAGGATAAGACTTTGAACATGAACCATTTTAGGTAACCTAAGCATATGACTTGAGCATAGCATTAAACATTTCATACATGAAGCATAAATGATTCT
>LTAE01007879.1:0-10133 GCA_001647135.1 Pontederia paniculata | reverse complement strand
TTCCTTCTTCTTCTCCTTGTCCCTCTTGTGTCTCTTGAGCTCCTAGTCCACCTCCAATCCCTCCTTGAGCTGAGAATGGTGAGAGCTCTTATCAAATTCTAGTTTTGGGATGCCATGGGGAGAGGGAGAGAAGAGAGAGAGTGTGGGAGTGGGTGGATTGAGGGAAGGGCAGATTTTTCCCTTTTTATACTTAGGGCATCATGGGTTTTAGGGTGAGTTTTGGGCTGAGTTGGTTAAGTGGGCTTGTTTATCCATTTGGGCCTCTTCATTATTTTTGGGATTTCACATTCTACCCCCCAATTTCATTATTTGTAACGCCCCCAACCCCATTCAAGAAATTGTTCGCTTTGGGCCCATGGCCCGCACGAATTTAAAACACGTCTTGAATGGTGAGGAGGGTGGTCACTTACAAGCCCATGACCACCTCCGTGTTTTGCTCATGTGGGACTAAACCTTTGGCCTTGCCATTATTAGGTCCTTACATTCTTCCCCCTTGGGGCTCAACGTCCTCGTTGAGTAGTCCCACATGATTCAAGTGAGCATGCGAAGTTGGCTCTGATACCAATTTGTAACGCCCACAAACCCATTCAAGAAATTGTTCACTTTGGGCCCATGGCCCGCACGAATTTAAAACGCGTCTTGAATTGTGAGGAGGGTGGTCACTTATAAGCCCATGATCACCTCCGTGTTTTGCTCATGCGGGACTAAACCCTTGGCCTTGTCATTGGGTCCTTACAATTGGTGGTAGATATTTCAACTCTGATGCTATATGTTGCAGTCCTGATCTTCATGAGAAGAAACTCTGTAAAGTAGGGGAAGTAATCCTTCATCCAAATTCGCAAATTTCTGATTGGCCAAAACTCATCCAAACATTTTTTAATGGCCAAAGTGAAGAGGTGACCATGGTAATTCAAGTTGTTCCAGTAAACAAAACTGGAATGTACTACCTTTATTTTATGTTCTGTGATCCACAACTTAAGGGAACTATAATCAAAGGTAAACCTGTTTAGAGAAATCCACATGGCTATCCTCCTGGAAAGATGGCCCCATTAATGACTTTCTATGGTTTCATGTCACTAGCATATCTTTTACTTGGTCTTGTATGGTTCCTTCAATTTGTTCGATTTTGGAGAGACACCTTCCAACCTCTCTATTATATCACAGCTATGATTGCTCTAGGGATGTGTGGGAGATGGCATTTTGTTTTTTTTTGAGTATGTAAATTTTAATTCTACTGGCATTCGGCATATGGGCATTACCATTTGGGCAGTTACTTTTACTGTTGTCAAAAAAACTTTATCTCGTCTTCTTGTGTTAGTTGTTTCAATGCGATATGGAGTTGTAAGGCCAACATTGGGCGGCATAACTTCCAAAGTTGTTGTCCTTGGTGGTTTATACTTTATTGCATCAGAGGCACTTGAACTTGTTGTGTTACATGTTGCTCTACTGGATACATCCTTAATTAGGTGGATCTTCTCTTCACTCTCCAAGACTTTAGAAAAAGCTTTAGGTAAGTCTTAACTTTTATGATTTGAGCGTAATAAGATATGTCATCATTGATTTGTTTTGCTCCCTTTTGATCAATGTCAAAACTACCGCAAAGTAAATCAAGTTGATTGACATAGATGGTTAGTTAATTTGTGCTTCGGGTTGAAAAATCGAAAGCTAGTAATTCGAGTTTCAGCTCTGGAGTCACCAATTTGACCATAATTTACTTTCGTCGTGCCCGTCTGAATATCGAATTAGTCGGATGTTAGTAGTCCTGGACACCGGTGATGTTCTATTGATTGACTCAAAAAATTAAAACTGCAAAGTATAACCATGATCATTATTTTCAGGCAGAATAGGAATAATAAGTTTTTTTAGGAAAAACACCAATATCTTGGGTATCTTCCTCATTTTTCTATTTAACCTATAATTCTTTATTATTAATGAAGGAAATTTGATTTGGCTTTTTCACTTTATTCAAAGAGAAGTTGCTCATTATCGTCATAATTCATTATGCATTTTCCATGAACTATGGAAAAAGAATATAACAATATGCGGCACGTATCCGATACATTTCTATTTTGCTTACTCAATAACTCCCCAGTTGTTGTGTTAAGAAGGCCAGTAGTTTGGGAATCTAAAAATGTGCTTTTGATATGTTTTATCTTCATGAAAATGATTTATGGTTGACATATCTCTCATTTCTGGAAATAATCCAAGCATGTAATTATATTAAATTGCTTATTGTTTTCTTTTATTATTTTCATTTGTTAGAATGTATTATTACTAAGCTTGCATTCTAATGAGATGTTTAACATTTTTCTCAGATGAGGAGAAGTGCTGCAAAACTTGAGTTGTATCGCAAGTTTACAAATTCTCTTGTGGTATATGTGCTTCTCTCAGTTGCTTGGATTGGATATGAGGTAACTCTTATTCTTGGTCAATGGTTCTTTGGTGTATGGATTTGTTTATGAAGGCACAAACATCATTATGTTCTTATGTTCTTTAGTAGTCGAAATATAAATGAGTGTGTATCCATATAAAGAACAATTAGAAAAAGAAAAAAAATAGTACATTGTTGAAACGTTTAAATAAGTTTCTTAATTGATAAGAGAAATTATAATGTCACTATTATTCTAAAAAATAAAGTTGATTTATTTTCTAGGTCAATATTCATCATTGAATCTTTGCCAAATGGTGGTTTTACATGTGTCAACATTTTTTGTTCTACACATCCATCTTATTCATCTTGTTAATAAGGTAGTTGTCACATAGAAATTCTTTAGAAGTTTGAATTCGGATGGTTATCTTTTGTATTTCCTATTCAATCTTTCTCTCTACATATGCCGACGGGTTGTCATATTCTTATACTTCCAATAGCTACTGTATTAAGAGAAAGACTATGATAAACTATTTTTCTATATCATTCTTGTATGCTTGTACATTTGGATCAGAATAATAACAACAATATCCTACCAGATATTTAATCTGACCAAATGATACTTATCCAACCTTATCCAATATAGACGATATCTAACTAGATGATAATAATTTAATCTAGATAATATCAATTCAATTACAACTGATAAGATTATAAATGATAAGATTCGCCAACACGCCCCCGCAAACTCAGCTTCTTCTATATCAAAGTCTGAGTTTGTTTCGTAAGAACTGAAAATGAGCACCGGAAAGTGGTTTGGTTAGAATGTCTGCAAGATTATCTTTGGAAGAGATAAAGCGAACAGCGAGGCGATGATTGAAGACCTCATCACGAACAAAGTGATAATCAACCTTGATATGCTTTGTGCGTGTATGAAAAATTAGATTTGCAGAGAGGTATGTAGCGCCGATGTTATCACACCATAGAATCAGAGAAAAGGAAGCATGCAAACCAAGTTCCGTGAGCAAGGATCGCAGATATGAGCTCAGATGTGGCATCTATTGAGGTTTTATACTCAGATTCAGTTGACGAACAAGAAGTTGTTCTTTGTTTACACGCTGACCAAGAGATAAGATTAGTGCTAAAGAAAATAACAAATCCTCCAAACGATTTGCGATCATTTGGACATTCAGCCCAATCAGCATCACTAAAAATATGAAGAGTGTGAGTGTAATTAGGAGCTATAAGAAAGCCAAGATGACTTGTACCACGCAGATAACATAACATTTTTTCCATAGCTTGCCATTGACATGTGGATGGATTATGCATGAACTGACAAACAAGGCTGACCACATAGAAAACATCAAGCCTAGTGATTATCAAATATTGTAGGGCACCAACAATTTGTCGATACAATTGTGGGTCAGCAAAGGAAGAGTCAAAATCCTTAACCAATTTTGTAGAAGACCCAAGAGACGAGGAAACTAGTTTGGTATTTGTCATACCAATGCAATGCAGAAGATTCAGAATATACTTATGTTGTGAGGGAAGTAGACCATTATCATATCGTATAACTTGAACACCAAGAAAAGTAATCCAGAGTGTCAAGATCACAAATTGCAAATAACTAGCTTAGATAGGAAATGAAATTGCTAATGAGCTCCTCATGAGAACTAGTGAGGATAATATCATCAACATAAACTAACATAATGAGAAGAATTCTTAGCTTTCGGGACATAAATAGTGAACAGTCAGTTGCAGAAGCACAAAAACCATAAGCAAGAAGAGCATTTTGTAGCTTTTGAAACCATGTATATGGAGCCTGTTTTAATCCATAAATTGCGAAGAAGGCACACATAACCAGGGTGGTTCTCATCAGAAAAACTAGGAGGTTAGGATATGAAGACTTCCTCACTTAAATTTCCATGCAGTAGTGCATTGTTGACATCCAGTTAATGAAGAGGCCAATTCTTGGAGACAACAAGAGACGGAACCAAATGAATTGTCATAGGTTGACAACTGAGCTAAAGGTTTTCGAATAATCAGTGCTTGTTTGTTAATGTAATCCCTTGGCCACTAGTCGAGCCTTGTAGTGATCGACAATGTCATCCGGTAGAGACTTGGTGCGAAAAATCCACTTGCAACCAAGAATATTCATTCCTGGACCGCGAGGAACGAGCACCCATGTGCCATTGAAAATGAGAGCATTTAGCTCTTCGATCATTGTCGAGCGCCAGTGAGGAATTTTAATGGCAGAAGAGTGGCACGTTGAAGTAGAATCCAAGGCAGGAATAGTATGCAACACATGTGAACCCTGAAGACATGCAAGTTTCCTATAATTTTGTGAGTCCCTTGCCGAAGTGTCATGTGTGGCCGAGGGATTGGGTCACATGGAGAAGAGTTGCGCGAAGTATCAGTACAAGAGGATGAAGAGGAACCAGTAGAAGAAGAAGACGTGCTAGGGACTGATGAATCAGTAGAGTGAATGTGAGGTTGAGGAACATTAGTGGAGACAGTGAGCCAAGGCGAGTTGGGAATGAAAGTGGACGAAGAAGTAGATAAGGTGGGAGAAGAAAAGGGAAAGCATGTCTCATCAAATTTAATGTGATGTGCATAACATATTATATTTGTAGTTGGGTCCAAACACCTATAAAGATGGAAAGAGGATGGATAAAAAAACACATTTTGTTGAATGAAAAGAGAACTTGTGACAATTATAGGGACGCAAATAGGGATAAGCAGCACATCCAAAAATTTTCAAAAACATGTAAGATGAAGGCTTATTAAAAAGTTTTCCAAAAGGAGAGATACCATCTAACACCACGGAAGGGTAACCGAGTTATTAAATAAATTATAGTTTTAAAATCAAATTGCCAAAAACGATGAGATACATGGGAATGTGCAAGTAAGGCTAAAGCAGTTTCGAATTTTTCGTTCAATAGCACCATTTTGCTCGTGAGATGTGTGGACAAATTAAATGATATTGAATACCACAAGAGATAAAACCCGAGTGAAGTGCTCTAAATTCTTCGCCAGAATCTGAATGAAAAGAATGAATATTTCCCGAACACTGACGTTCAACCAAGGCTTGAAAAGAAAGAAAAACTAATTTGACATTAGATTTATTATAAAGTGGAAAATACCAAATAAATTTGAAATAGTTATTTAAAAATAAAACAAAATAATGATGTCCCTAAGAAGATAAAAGTGAAGCAGGGCCCCAAACATCAGCATAAACAAGATCTAACGGAGCACTGCTACATGACGCGACTGGCAGAAGCAGTTAGCGAGAGGACTTTGCAGTATGACATGCATCAATGAGCTGATGACGAGTAATATGAGGTGCTGAGGCCTGAACAAAAGGAGTGCAAGACTCTGCGGACAGTCTAGGAAGTTGGATGACCAAGACGGGTGTGCCATTGAAGTGCAAAGAGGAGGGCAGTGGGAGAAGAATGCGATGATGAAGCTTGAGGGAGGGAATAAAGTCCATGCCTATTATGACATTGAAGTAGGACTTTGTGCGTGTATCAATCCTTGACAAGAAAAAAAAGTAAGATGAAATTCAAAATAACAATTGTTATGAGCTATAAATTAAGAAACAAACAATAAGGATTTAGAGATGGAAGAAATACATAAAATATTATGAAGTAGAAGAGGAGAACCAGAGGTGGAAAGAGAGTAGTGTCCAATATGACTGATACTTAATCGCATACTATTTTCAACCTGGATTTGCTCCGATCTAGAGTAAGATGCAGTTGTATGTAGGTATTTCAGGTTTGGCGTGACATGATGTGTTGCACTAGTATTAGAAATCCAGTCACTATGCAGACCTAGTGTTGGAAGGGATTGAGGTGAATAGCCAGTAGGCATTGTAGTGGAGGCCGTGTAGGCATGTGGTGTTGATGAAGCTGTAGAGGTGGAGTAGTTGTCGATACTAGATGACAAAACATGCACGTGCATGGATTATGCCCTTGAAGACTACACACAAGGCAAGGATCACGTCTTGGGGCAGCAAGATGACTTCGTCCTTTTCCAGATCCTAGTCCACGACTTCGATTAGATGAGTGTGATGGAGGCACAAAAGTCGTTGATAAAAAGTTGGCGTATGATGGGAAAGTTGCATCAGCTGGAGGATGCATCACTGCAAGTCTGATTTCATGGCTAACAAGAATGTTGTGAAGTTCAAAATAAGAGATAGGTTCAAGTCTAAATGAGAGAGATGCAACAATATCACTATAGTCAGATTCCAATTTCTAAAAAACAATGGCATTGAATTGAGGAGTGGAAACCGAGTGACCCGCTGCTGCCAACTCATCTGCGAGATATTTAAATTGTCGTAGATAAGAGGCTATTGAATTATCTTCTTTCTTGAGGGATTGCATCTGCATAGTTAGTTACAAAATTCTTGTATGAGAAGGGGCGCCAAAGGCTCGATGAAGAGAACTCTATACTAGATAAGATGTGTTCAATCCAATCACATATGGAAGTACTTCCTCAAAAAGGGAAGAGATGATCCAACTAAGTATAAGATGATCTTTATGAATCCATTCAGTATACGCCGAATTGGGTATTCCAGTAGAGACTGAAGCTGAATCAAAAGACACAGTTGAGGAGGCGGCCATAGATGGCAGGCAAACAGAGGTGTCATCAATAAATTCGTAGATATCAAAGTTACAAGGCAGAAAAAGAAACTACATCTTCCAAAGAAAATAATTGGTTGGAGTTGGTTTAATAGAGAGTGCATGATGGATCTGTCCAAGAGATGGAACATCCGAGGGGAATGCAGGTGCATCAGATGAAATCAGAGAGGCAGAGTTCTGAGAGGAAGTCATCTTGAATGGAAGAGTCGGCCCGGGGAGGCTTGTGTGATACACGCAACACGGTCTCGTTGTTATACAATACAAACCGCATTGACATCACGGTCAACACAGCACGATCGCGTCTTGTCAAAGAGGCTACTACACAATGGATGGCATCGCGTCATTGTGCGCGGCGGATGGCGTCGCAAGCTGAGACAGAAAGGACACGGACGTGACGGAGGGACATCGGTTGTGTTGTTGAGCACGTATGTAGAGAGAGAGAACAAACGAACGACCCGTGTCTTCACACAACAGCATGGCCCACATCGTGTCGAAGAGGCTGCTGCATGTTAGATTGTGTCGCATTGTTGAGCGCGGCGGATGGCATCACAGGCTGAGAAAGAGAGGACACTGCCGTGTTGGAGGGACCCCAGCCGTGTTGGAGAGACACCAGCCTTGTTGGAGGAACACTGGCTGCATATTAGAGAGAGAGGACGCGGCTTAAAAGAGGAGAAGAAATAGAAAAAAATTATTGCTCGGATATCATGTTAAGAGAAAGACTATGATGAATTATTTTTTTATATCATTCTTGTGTGCTTGTACATCTATATATAGTAGATTGATGGATCAGAATAGTAACCAACAATATCCTACCAGATATCTAATCTAAACAGATGATGCTTATCCAACCTAGATGATATATAACTAGATGATAACAATCTAATCTAGATAACGTCAATCCAATTACAATTGATAAGATTGACTAACATACCGTACCTTCTGGGGATTGAAACTACCTAAGATGGATATACAAGTTTGTGATTATTAATCGTAAAGAATAATATGTTGGATGCTTTAAATAAGCAGATATTGTGGACTATATTTTGACAAGAACAATGCTTCTATTGCAGAAGGTTGAATATGTACTCGTATGTATTATGTCTTTTGTAGTGTTCACTAAGCATTTCCAGTTAAACAATCAATGTGTCATACCATATGCAAATGCATGGACAAATACTTGCTTTGTGTGTGTGTCACATATTAGATACTAATATGTATGCCTTTAGACATAAATATATTTACCCATGGTACCCATGCAGCTGCATTTATACTTCAATGCAACCGATCCATTAAGTGAATTTTGGCAGAGAGCATGGATCGTACTTGCCTTTTGGAATGCTCTCTTCTACGTGCTACTAGGAATGTAACAAACCCACTTTTTAAGCAAAGCCCATAGTGGCATTTTAGTGATTTTTTGAATTAACATGGTTAATCTCATCATTTCGTAGGGCAATTAAAGGAATACAAAAAAATTAAATCAGATTTGGGCGCTTGGATGGTGACACGAGTCCCTGGGTTACGGGTCGTGATGGCCTTTGTCGCGGGTCGTCACAACTGTTGCAGGTTGCAATGTCGAAATGCCGAAGCTGCGAAATAGGGTCACGGGGCGTGAAGAGTGGTCACGGCCCGTAATGTATGCTGTCGCACCTCGTGATGGTTGTTGCGGTCGCGACGTTACGTCCTCTTCTTTGTCACGGCCCGTTCTGTAGTGTAACGGGTTGTGATATAGATGTAGAAGTCGCCGGAGTCAGAGAAGACGATCGAAGATGTCACGTCTGATGCCGGAATTCTTGGTCGCCCAGGTGATCGCGCTGATGAAATGACGTCGGAGCCGGAGAAATTGTTGATCTCGCCGGAGAAAAGGATGGAGAAATTCGAAGAAGTGGGGCACCGGTGATGTGCTGCAAAAACATTCAAGTGCATATATAATGGAGTAATGGAATATGACTTTAATGCAGTGGTTGTGGCCGTGATAAAGACTGAATGGTCAAATCAGGTCTCACGAGTCGTCATATTCAATTACGAGGCATCACGAGTGAATTCATGAAATGTTTGACCGCTTCGTGGGCCGTGATATTTCGTCGTGGGGAGTTAATGACGGTAGGTGGGACGCTGGCAATAAATCAAACGTTTCACGACCCGTTACAGATGTAACGACCCATAAATCAGGCAACCAATAGGTTGGGAGCTCCAAAAATCATGACTTACGTGTCGTAATATGTAATTATGGGCCATAATAGTGGCTGTCACGGTTCAGATCAAGGCCGTAATGGACCTTGACGGGTCATAAATCGAGGTGCTCAAGTTGGATCAGCTGGAAATTGTGACTTACTGCTCGTTATACTGAATTACGGGTCGTGATTGGCGTGATGTTGAAGTGGATGGCGTTTTAGATGATGGCCGACATAGTAGATGGAGCGGCGGATGAAAGAACAAGTAGGGTTAGCTATGTAAAGAAATCTTGGGTGCGACAAGGGTATGATTGGTGGTCAATCACGGGTTGAGGTCACAGTTACGGACTTAAAGTAGGTTCATCACGGCCTGTGATACTAGGTCACGACCCGTAATAATGTAAGGTTCGCTTCTGTTGTGTTCGTGATGAGATATCACGGCTCGTGAAAGCAAAAGGAGGTTTCTTTTTGTAGGTGTTACGGGCCGTGAAGGCGTATCACGTCCCGTGATGGAGTTGGAGTGCTACTGGATTGGGTTATTGCGGACCGTGAATAATCTTAACTGGGCATGCTGTCGGGTTTCACGACCCATTATCATGTGTAACGACCCGTGAAAAGTTAAGTGCTAGGGTGATTTTAGACAACCAAACGCCTCTATGACCGGGACTAAAATAGGAAAAAGGTAAATCTAAGATCAAGAAAGAGAAATCTAACTAAAAAGGGTAGGGTTTAGGGAGAGTAGTTCTAATTTATAGTCTTTAGCTTGACTTGGTTCGGTGTATGCTGAGTTGTATGAAAGGTAATGAAATTAGTAATGATAGGCAGTAAGCAATAAGGAACAATCTCACCAGGAGTGTTTGATGTGATCATAGTTGTTCGTCATGGTGAAACTCAACACACAAGATCAGAACTTCAACCGGTTGTATCAATGGCTTTTCCTTTGTCTCTAATTGT
>LTAE01007878.1:0-16861 GCA_001647135.1 Pontederia paniculata | reverse complement strand
GCCCCAAATTAAAGGTAAGGGCGCGCCCGGGGGCGCCTGGGCGTCATCTGGGGCGGTTCGTGACCGCCCCTTCTGGGGCGGTCTGTTGAGACCGCCCCAAATCTAAGTTGCAACCGAGCCTCCCGCGGCCATCCTCTTTTGGCCGCTTGACCGCCTCAAATGACGAATTTGAGGCGGTATACACATATTTGAGAGGGTCTTGACCGCCCCAAATATGTAATTTTCTTGTAGTGAGATGAGAAAGAAAATTAAGATAAAATTAAGGTAGAAATAGATAATTATTTGATAAAGTTTGTCATCTAAAACTTGATCTCAAATACATATTTGTAAAATAATACATCAATAAAAAAATTATTATGACGTATTAAATAAATATTTTTAAATTCCAATGCATTCATATATGCCTTTAGACTAATTATTTGTAATACTTTGGAAGCATAAAAAAATATCAAACATCTCTATTTTCTCTACGGTTAAAATTTTCAATTTATTTCCTTCTTTGTTATTTTTATTTTCTTCAATCACATTTTAATATTTTGTCTTTAATAAATCCATACTTCATTTTTCTTGCAATTTCTGTTTTATTTTTGTAATTCTTCCAATCATATTTTACCATTTTATATTTTAAAAAAGGAGGCGTCCCACAATACAAAAAAAAGTGAAATTGACATAGATTCGGTCATCATTTTTTATAATTTTGTATTAGCTATATAATTAAGAGGTAAAAGGTTAATATTATATTATGAAGCAGAAAGATATTTCTTTAAGAAAATCTTGCTTATTTCTTTTAAATATGAAACAAATATTTTGTTTGATTGTGTTAAAAATAAATTATCATGTAGTGTAAACTTTTCCTTCTTTTTAAGACGAAAATAATTTTCTCAAAGTTATATTTATTTATTTATTAACCAACAATATTTTTTGTTATCATTTTTTTCTCAAAGTCATAATATATTTTATATTTTAAATCTTTAATATTGTATGTAGAGATCCTAAAATTTAAATCTCGATGTTGCTCCATTTTAAAGTTAAAAAATATATATTATAATAATATTTTTTTTTATAATTTAACTTTTTAGGATTGTTGATGACATATTTATTTTAACGTATATCTTATTTCCGTGAATATATGTTTTCTTATTTATTGTAATATCTTGTGAGGTCAAGAGAACTAGTTTTTTTTTTCAGCAGAAGTTAATAATAATTTGATGCTTCTTTTGTATCAAACAAGATGGTTGTACCTACATTTTTTTCTTATTTGGTTCCATGGAACATGCATGAGAAGAAGACATGTCTGCCTCCATGAACTTTTATCATGAAAAGATCAAACTTTGAAAGACCAACTGCAAAAGCGACTGTGCAAGATGCCCAAATGTTTTTGTGGGTGTGGGCAGATATATCTAGCAAAAATTCCTCCACCATTCAAATGGGCACTGTTCAATTAGTTTCTTCCTCTGACACACTTGCATTGTAGAACATGGTCAGCATCAAATGGATGCCAACCCCCTCCAATTACCAGAAGGATATCTGAATCAGACAGATGAAGAAACCTCACAAAAACTACAATTAATTCAGAGCATTAGAGATCAGAATCACATTCTCTGATCATGTACACTTAGGAACTCGGTAACACACAGTTTATGCATCTATCACATCATCAACAATTCATGAGCAAAGGAAAGGTGGCACTGGTGCACTTGCTACTGGATGGCATCTGCAGCACATGTCTGTCTTGCTGCATGCAGCACACAATATCCCCTCCAGGGATCTGTCTTCCTGCTTGGTGTAAGTGTTGATCAATGAGAGAGAGAGAGAGAGAGAGAGAGAGAGAGAGAGAGAGAATGTGAGGCATGGATTGGTCGATTGGGGGGGCATTGGCCACAACATGGTGTGCCATGTTGCATTCGTGATGCTGGCGCCATGTGCCTCAGCACAATGTCTTGCGCCCTCTTTTTTTTGCATGATGCCCAAATCTGTGCATCAAAAAAACCTCCACCATCATCCTTAGGACACAAGAAAGTGCACAAGACTGCTTGCTCCAATCTACAACAGGCTCTAAAAGGACATCACTACTACTCTCTCTCTCTCTCTCTCTCTCTCATCACTTGCATTGCACTTGCAGCCACCCACACACAAACACACACACTGAAACAGAATTGAACATGATGCACAGGCCACACAAAAAGGGAAAGCAAAGCAGGGGGGGAGTGAGTGTGGAAACACTGCACGTTCCCATTTCCCTACTTATTCGCTTTGGATGATGTGCTCTTTTGGTTGCTCAATTGGCGCTTGGATCGTAAGGGGGCGCAGCCAAGCAAGTTGTAGTAGTACTCGACTCAGCAGGCAGGCCATGCAGCTCGCTTCATGGCCGCACTTTTCGCACAGACGCCTCCGTCTACAGCGGCGGACGACCAACGACGTGGCAGAGGCCTGTGAGAGATTTATGAGGGACATGTGTCGAGCTGCAGCTGGAGAGCTGGTGGATAAAGAACTAATAATATAATAGAAAAATGAAAAAGAATGAACTTTAAATTCGTTAATAATTGAAGTTTCATATTTAGAAAAAATGTTGGTAGCTTATATTGGAATTACGAATGAATATTTCAGGACCTCTTATTTTTCACATGTGAGCTTAGGGGCACTGAAGTATTACCCAGCGATATTGACCCCTACGCGTGAGAAGAGGGTTCGGAAGACATCACCCCTGACGGAGATTCTGCTGCCCGGTCAGTGAACAGTTGCCTCGCTCGCCGATGAACGGGCAAGGGTTCGGGGCACGCTTTCAAAATTTAAACGATTTGAACTTTTATTTAAGTTGGTCCGTATAGTGCGGATTAAAAGATTCTCTTATTGTAACTAAAAATAATAATAGTGAAATACCATTGCAGGACGTAATCCTAATTTAAAAATGAACTTGAGTAAATTTGTATGTTCTTTATTTTTCTGAATTTTTTTATGTGATGTTCTATTTGTGTTCTCAAATTTCTCTTCCGCTTATGGTCCTCGTTTAGATTAATGCATGGAGAAGGATATGATCCTTTTTTTAGCATTGCCTTGGATTAGTTTTGTTGGTGTCAGAATAAGAATAATAAAGGAATGGAAGAGAGTGCAATACTTTTAGTACGAGAGAACATGGTGAGGGAAACATAACCGCTGAAACGTCATTTACTTGTCCATTGTTGGAGCATATTTATTGCAAGCAGAAATGGCCGCCGTCCTTAATTAATTTGGTCAATAAAATGGGTCAAATGATCTCATTTTAGATTTTACACCTTAAATCTTATGCAAAAAATGTAGTGCCATATGTAAGAAAAAGGAGAACAAATTCCTGGTCAGGAATCCTGAGTCAAAAGTTGATGAAGCCAATCTGCAAGAGGCAGCATCAATGGTGCAAACACAGCCATTCTTGTTGCTTGCTATCTTATCCATTCACATATATATTACAGAAAAGAAAAGAAAAGATGGATGGATATATGATGAGAGCTGTTGGTTTCTTCTTCATTGATTACTGTGGTATACTTTTTTTTTATCAAGTATGAATTGGTTGTGGCATTCCTGCCTTGGAGTTTGGTGTTGCAGTTCCCAATGGCCTCCCTCTATGCTGGAAGCTATCCATATTCCACACAGTTATAAATTTGAAGTCCACTATGCACCAATAGATGGTAATATCTTCCATTCACATCCTTAAAATTGTGCTGTGATCTTATCCACAGCACAATCCCAGCCTCATCTCCAGAGGGGTGCATCATGCAGGCTGTGCAGCAGGTCTAAATGTCTGACTCCTTAGTCTTGTGCTAGTTCCAAGGTTGGCCTGCAACTTTTGCCATGGTCTCCTTTGCCTTCTCATAATTCATCCAACAGTGGAGGCATTTGTTTACCTTGATGTTAAAAAAATAAATATTCTGTAGATAATGTTTTAGCTTATTTTCCTCTATTTAATTTTATGACAAATATATGTGGAAGTTATAAAAAATGAAAATTGCATATTTAGTCTTAAGTGTTTTTATCTAAAAACTTACTGTTTCCACAATAATTTTTATTGAAAGGAACGTTAAATTCATGCCATATTTTTTTTTATTTTTTATATAGAAAAGGATATAATATTACTAGTTTTTCATTTCATTTATGCACTGTTATAGGAAAAAAACACTAATATTTTAGTGTATTTCCATAAAATTGGCATCTAATCACAGTGAAAATTGTTGGATTAACGTTTCAAATTTCTTCTCAACAAAATCATAATGAAGGCTAGATTTATTAATAAATTGAAAGTTAATTTTTTTTAAAAGAAAAGTTTATAAAAAAAACATGAAAATTCAGTCTTTAATTTAATTACCCCTAATTATTTTAACTTAGCAAAGCTATATGTGTGTGTGTGTTTGTGTGTGTGTGTGTGTTTTTTGGAAAATATATATATTTTTTTAAAATAACAAATATCAAAGTTATTGATGACTTTTTTAGTTAAAAGAACTCTTGACTTACAAAAATGTAATTTTAATGTGATAAAATAAAAGTTTATACTAAACCAATTTAATTCAATTACCCCTAATGATATTAACTTAATACAAAATATATTTAAAAAACATAAAAATCTCAAAATTATATATATCTTTTTTGGTTAAAAGGACTCTTAACTAAACAAAAAAGACAAATTTATTTTTCCAATATTTTTTTACATGAAACAAATCTCATAGCATAAATTAAGTGGTGAGTAATCAAGCATCATATTCTTTGGATAAACTTTGCTTCAACTGTCCGGGTTAAACTAATCCACATTAAGCACCCCCAACCAGTCGATCAAATCTTGAATTGCTTTCTCTTTCATGCACATTATATAGACATCATCAACATCTCATGGTGGAGTGATCATGATCAAGACAGGGATGCACAGATAACACAAAACTGCCTTTATAACCCTAAACGTTATTACAAACAAAAGCTCAAGATTATGATCACTAGTTTCTTTTTGGCATTGTCGTATGTTATTAGTGTGCCACAACATGCACATTAAAATAATCAAAAGGAGATCAGGAAAAGTTTAATTTGTGTTTAACACATCTGAAAAGTAAAGCATCAGGAATAGACCAATAATAAAGATATCATAGACCAACAAAGAGGAGAATGGAGATATATATGGGGACGGATGGATCAATCATTTTTGTAATTGGTGGGTATCATCATGATCAATCTCATCCCCCCTACCAATTTGTTGGCACAATTTGTTGTTGAGCAATCAGCACTACAAGGACTAAATTTGTCCAATGTGAAGGTGCATGAGATGATCTCCATGTGCCCAAATCCCTTGCAAGAATCCATATTGCATGCAAAATGGAGTGCTTTGCAAGGTGATCAAGACAAGATGGGACATATCCACAAATTAACCAGCATGCACATATGTGCATTATAGTGTTTTCTTTTCAATATTTTTTAAGAAGTGGGTTAATGCTTTGGTAAGGTCCAATCCCTTTGGTGGTGATGTAGATGTATAAGGGAAAAGATTTCTTTATGCCACTGATTGGTTGAAGGAAGATAAATATATGTGTAGATGCACATTTGAATAATAAACCAGATTGATCATGAATCAAACATGCTACATATTGATTACTCAAATCTTAAATGTGTGACTTGCATGCATGTGAACTAGTGATAAGATATAATATTATTAGTTAGTCTATACTTGGAATATTTGGTTAGGAGCACCTTTAAAGGGAAAACATGACTTAATTAATTAATTGATTAATATATTTTTCAAAGATCAAGGAGAACCATATGAGTTGGTACAATTAAAAGATGTTTAAGATTTTATGCTAAGAAAGACCTCAAAGAGAGAATCTCCTTGGTATTTTTTATATGGGTCATGCATCAATGGCAGTTTTGGATGTTTAAGGAAGCACACAGAATTATGTTAAAGTTCACTCCAAAGTCTCCAAATAAAATGGCACACTTGGACCACTCTCCTACTTTAATCCTTGTCTTTATGCCCTTGTAATTAATTAATCATCACATGCATGCATCCTGTGAGAGGCAAACAAAGGACTCTACATAAGGAAAAAAATAATCTTTGGGTGTTTGCTTTTTCTTGTGAGAGGTCACCATCTTTAATCTCTGTCGTCTTATTTAATCACTTCTTGTAGTCATCTTTAGGTTACACTAACATGAATTGATTTGTCTCTAATTGGCCTCCTCTCAGCCACTCAACAAAAAAACTGCAAAGAAGAAAAAAAAAAAGCATGGTCTTTCAAGCTAAGTTGACACCTTAATTAAAAAACCCAATGTCTGAACTTGCACAAAAAAAAGACATGTTATATATTTTTTATAATATCTTGAATTATAGCCCAATTAAAGAAACTCATATATTTCGAAATATAATTAAATACATATATTCTTATTGTCTCTGATTTGGAATTCATTATTCTGTAATAGGTGTCGTATTTAAAAGTTTTTTAAAATTAAGATTGAGAGATAGTTTGAGCCATATAATTTTCTTTAATTATCTCGGCATAGCCATCGTTCGATGACATAACCTAATTAAGTTCTTTATAAATCTCGTGTCTTCTTTTTCTTTTAGCTCTCTATATGATAAAATACATAGCATAAATTGAATGTAAGTAAAAATACTAATGCATTAAGATAATATACCCACACAAACATCTTTGACAGTATTGGGTTGATTATATCAGTAACAGCAATATAAAGCAATTCTTGTATCTTGTTTTGCTTTCTCCCTGAAAGATTTATTGAGTAAGCACTTCATGTCCATTTCGTTCCACTATTTGTTCCAGGCTGCTTGAACAGCATTCCGAGTTAACTGGAATTTGAGAGTGGATTCTGAGGAGCTCCCAAAACCTTGTTCCATTGCAGAAGAGGTTTGATTTTTCAAGCAAACAGTAGTGTAAAGCAAGTTGATTACTGAAGCATCTCCCTTTGGAATCTTTGTGTGGTTTGTGTCCTAACAAATGTGTGATTTATCATTTTGCCATGATCAGAGTGATCATGCATGTCCTTTCAATCCACTATTTTGTTATGCTTCCAAGCAGCAAGGATCAAGAATCAAGATGCTGATGGCTTAGTGGCATACCACCTCTTCCTCTACTTCAATTTCTTTATTCTTTTAAAAAATATTAGAAAAAAAGTTAAAATATGATGGTTTTTTAGAAAATATATCACTAGCTACAATGACAGACAAAGCTCCTATTAATTTGCTGTTACACTACCGCTGAATCAGAATATTTCCTTCCTAAATCTTATTTTCAGTTTCTCCATCAATGCAGTGTTAGTGTACCACAATCAGCCACACGATCTGAATGCAATTTGCTTCAGGCATACATACATACGTACATACATACATACATACATACATACATACATACATACATACATATATAAATTATCATATTAAATTTTATCCAGCGGTCCCCCCTGTAAACAAACTAGAAAATCATTTCCTTCTGTTCTCTGAAACGTTTTAAACGATGACTCCGATATTATTTTGTATTAATTCTAATATATTTTTATATTTATAAGAGTGGTCCAATCTTAAAATTTTATTTCGCATGCCATATTTATATTTTTACTGTTGAATGAAAAATAGTAAATTAAAAATAATGATTCAACTTTTAAACGATCGAATGGAATTCAACTGCTAACATAAATTTATTTTTTAAAAAAAATAAATATTATTTGATATTTAAATATTAATTTAGTATGCTATACGGTATGCACAATATATTCTTTTTTCTGGGTTATAATATCCACATCATTCCACTCAACCTTTAATTATCTAAAGTGTAGAATTATTTCGTAACCCAGCCGATGGGCCTTAGCTTGTAACTGGAGCTGCCATTGTTTTATTGAAAATAAGTCCACGGGCCTCGTCATCAAGTGTATAAGAATTCTCATACGAGTAAGCCCACTGGCCTAGGATTATCAACTTATTATATAAAATCTGATTAATTTTTGAAAAATAATAATAATTAAAACTCTTGTTTCACACATAGTTAATCTCCTATTCGACATTATAAGCTCCTAACATTTTAGTCTAGAAATCATCCTAATTATCACATCAATAAAAATACTCTAAAAAGTTAATAATATTACACTTGTGCCGAGTGAAATAGGAGCCTATACCCATAAAACAAGATTAGAAATTTACAGAAACTATATTTTATATACATTATTTGAAATTTAAAAGACGTTGACCCATAAAACTTTGCACTCATGGAACAAAGATTGGAAGTTGTGTGTGGGCGTTAGCAATAATATATTTACCATTTGAGATTCAGGCTTCATTCATTTTGATGACATTGTTTTTTTGGGTAAAATAATTTCTTTATTTTTTTCTATTTTTTAGCGACATAAAATTGGTTCATAAACAGAAAAATAATTTCTCATTGACCAGAAAAAAACAACTATGTTCTATAAAAAATAACTTACTTTTCTCAAAATAATAATTTATTCTTTTGTAAAAAAAGTCATCTTCTTTTATATTTTCAAGACAACTGTATTTAGATCTTCAAGTCATATACTAAATATTTGAAAATATATTACTTTTATTAAATTTGTTTCTTAAGAACTTTTTTAGGAGTTTATTTTCATTTAAAACAAATGGAACCATAGTTAGAAATAACAAATCGGATTGTGACGCCTGACACGGTTCCAATAGCTGCAAGAGCATGGTGGCATGACCCAGTAAACGGTACAACCCAGTGGGCTTTTCGCAACGGCATGTATGCATGAGACCCTTTATATTAATATAAATGGTACGATTAAATCGTTATAGAATTTTAACAAAAAAAGTGTTTAGTAATCAATACTGTTTGAATGAGTTGACAGGTACAAATGACGTGTTATCAATATAAAAACTTCTTTAATTTCTTATGTATATTCCAACTTGTCAGATTGAAAATGATATCTTCCTAATGCTTTTGTAAAAATGTATGCTAGTTGCAACCGTGTAGGTAAATAAAATATAACAATGACCTTGGACTGAACATGATCACGAATAAAGTGACAATCAATTTCGATGTGCTTCGTTATTTCGTGAAGGATAAGATTAGTAGTTATATGAAGATCTGATTAATTATCACAAAAAAGATGCATAGAATGAGGATGAAAAATCTTCAAAGATGATAGAAAAGCTTTAAGCCACAAAAAAGCTCACTTATAGTTGTAATAAGAGCACGATATTCAGCTTCAACATATGATCTAGAAATTATGCATTGCTTTTTAGATTTCCATGAGATCAGACTTCCTCCAAGAGTCACAAAATATTCACTAGTGGATCATTTAGTATGGAACAACTAGCTTAATTAAAATTACTGAAACCAACAACATCCAAAGAAGTAGGTCGTAAAAAAAATTCAGCATCTGGACTAGATTTTAAATAGCGCAAAACTTGGATAACAACATCCCAATGTCGTTGATGATGCTCATGCATGAATTGAGAAAGTGTATGAACTAAATAACATAATTTTGGTAGAGTAATAGTCAAGTATATAAGTCGTCCAACAAGACGATAATATCATCCTGGATCATGAAGTAAATCGCCGTCATTAATAGCCAATTGATATCGTTTTCCATGGAAAAAAACTAATAGGCTTAGAACCTGTCATTTTATATTTTGAAAGTATGTCCAAAGTATTTTTTTACATAAAAAAGACCAAAATTTGTACGAAGTACTTCAATACTAAAAAAATATCGTAAATGCCCTATGTCCTTCAGATAAAAATAAGAATGAAGATATTTTTTAAATATTGTGCAATATGTAAAATTATTGCCAACAAGAAGAATATCATCAACATATATGAGTAGAGCAAGAAATACAGAGCCTCACGAAAAAGTAAATAATGAATAATCAACAGTTGATTGCTGAAATTCATAAGAAAGCAAAGTATCTGTAAGCTTAGAGAACCAATTCTTTGAAGTTTGACGTAAATCATAAAGAGATTTACGAAGATGACAAACAAGATTATGTGCATCATAAGAATAACCTAGTGGCAATTTCATATAAACTTCATCATCAAGGTCACCATGTAAGAAAGCATTATGCACGTACATTTGATGGATTTCCCATTTTTGAGCAATAGCAACAATGAGAAGACAACACACTATAACCAATTTAGCGACATGGGCGAAGGTCTCATGATAATTCAACCCTTCAATTTGAGTGAATCCTTTGGCAATAAGGCGAGCCTTATACCGCTCGACAATATCTCATTTAATTTTGAACACCCACTTGCATTCAATAGGCTGTTTGCCAGGAAGGAGTGCTTGAAGTGTCCAAGTGTGATTAGCCCCTAAGACTTTTAATTTAGTAGACATGGCAGCACACCATTAAGAATTTTGTAAAGCTTCACGATGATCTCTTGGTTCATGTGCAGTATCTAGTTTAGCCAGAAATGCTTTGCAAGAAAGAAAAAGATTATCATAGCAAAGAAACTGTTGTAAATGATATCGTGTATCTGAAGTCTTTAAATTCATGAGCGCATTACAAGGAGAAGGTCTGCTTATGACGGTATGACACATATAGTCTTTTAGATACATAGGAGAACGCTTAGGACGATCAGATCGATGAGGACGAATAGATAAAATAGTTGTAGGAGATGCATCAATGGCTTCTACATTCTCGGTGGAATTGTGGGAATCATTAGCAATGCCAAGAGATGTATGTGCAAAAGGCTGTGATGATAAAGTTGAAGGATTAATATTAGGAGAAGGCAATGTTATAGGTTTTAGATCATTTAAGCTTGATAAGAATTGAGTAGTCGCAGGTGTACACAACTCCCCCTAAACAAAATTATGGTCACTAATGGTAACTGGGCATGCAGAATCAATAAAAATCTTATTAAAATCAAATGTGGATGAAGAGATATCGAGTGAAAAAGGAAAAACATGTTCATCAAAGTGTATATCACGTGAGACAAAAAAGTTTTTGTATCAAGATTATAATCATGACATCTTTTTTTTCCAAATGGATATCCCATGAAAGCATATTTTAGAGAACATGCACTAAACTTATTATTTTGCTGTGTTGAAGGAACATGTGCACAATATAATGAACCAAAAACATGTATATGAGAACATGAAGGAGCTTGACCAAAAAGAAGTTCATAAGGTATTTTATTTAAAAGAAGCACAGAAGGAGTGTAGTTAATCAAATAAACTGTAGTAAGAGCACATTCACCCCAAAAATGTAAAGGAAGTGATGCTTGAAAATGCAATGCTCGAGCAACATTAAGAATGTGTCGATGCTTGCGTTCAACTCAGTCATTTTTGTTGGGGAGTATGAACACAAGATGTTTGATGAAGAACTCCATTTTGAAGAAAAAATTCTTGCAAATTATTTGAAAAAAATCTAGACCATTATCACTGCGAATGACTTTGATTATTTTTTCAAATTGAGTTTTTATCATTTGAAAAAATGCAATAATTTTTTAAATGGGCCAAACTTAGTACGTAAGAGATATGCCGATGTATATCGACTGAAATGATCTACAATGGTAAAAAATAATGTGCTCCACATGAGTAACTAGTTTTGTAAGATCTCCAAAGACCGCAATGGATTAAATCAAAAGAGGAAAAAAAATTATTCAAACTAGTAGGAAGCTTAGTTCGTGTATGTTTTGCTTGACAACATATGCAACAAATCATATTGGAAATAGATGGAAAAGAATGGTAATAATTTTTAGCACAATAGAACGAGATTGATGTCCTAAGTGTATGTGCCATAATTCTTTGGCATTTTCAATAGTGACTTTATTGGCCACTATGTACGACGAAACCTTGCATAAGTAGTAAACTCCTCGTAATTCACTCAATCCAATTAAAGTCTTTGTAACACAATCCTAAAAAAACAAAGGTTACAAGGGTAGCAAAATAATTTAGATCTGCACATAACTCAACAATGAAAATGAGATTGCAATAAAATTTTGGAACAAAGAAAACATGATATAAAGAGAAATTATTTTCAAAAATCACATCTCTAGATTTTGTTGCAGCAATGGATTTGTCATTTAAAATTTTAATCATTAATTTTTCATTTAATGATTGTGTATTAACAAGAACATCATCCCTACTAGTTAGATGGACAAAATCACCAATATAAAGAATCTAAGGAACATCAGAGAATAAAGAAATTAAATGATTATAAAAAAAATGCTCTCCCTCTTTTTTTATCAAGACCAATAATGATGAAAAAGCATTGAATTTTCGTTTCTGAATGATTGGACATGACTCCCCCAATTGTGTGGGTGGATAATGAGGATGTTGTCTTGACAACATTAGCAACAAATCTTTCTCTGATTGAATAATAAATAATTAGTTTTTCTTTTTGTTTATGGAGATAAATTTGATATTTTAAGAGGCGATTTCTGATTATATTGTCTTGTGAGAATTTTTTTTCTTTAGGTCATCCTACAATATTTTAGTCTCTTCTGCATAAATTACATAGATTGCAGATATTTTTTCAGTGAATTGAAAATTCATGCAATCAACATCAAATTGTATATCTTCCATATATCAAACTCCAGATAATCTTTCTTTAGACGCGATACTGTTCTATCTATAAAATCTAAGGGGGCGTTTGGTATGAGGTAATCCAGATAGATAACCGGTTATTTAATTTAAAATTCTCAGGGCCCACTATATTACCACGTTTGGCTGCAACAGATTACCGATGATTTTTACTTATCTGATAATCTAAATTACCACCTCACTGGTAATGAAGATAGCACTCATGAGAGATGTCTTTCCAAATTACCAGCAAGATGACATGCATTTTGACAGAATTATCCTTTCAACCGAACTTTAAAAATATTTATATTTTATTACGAAATAATAATGTTCAATATTATCTTCTAATTTTTTAAATTATTTTACGAATGATTAATAATATAAACTCATATTTTGACCCAACTCATTTTTTTTTATTTTTTCTTTTGTTTATATTTATTTTAATTCAATAATTTTGGAGGGTATTTTAGTAATTTTTTGTTTCATAATTTAAATTATAATTTGTGTTATTGCTACCTACCAAACACTATGATATAATATTACCGATAATTTATAAAGTGGTAATCTATCTCAGTAGTGATCTAAATTATCGGTTAATAAAAATTGGGAATGCGTCAAACGGCTCCTAATTTATTTTCGGCTAGTAGTACATTATGCATTAATATGAACCAAGTTAGATAATTATTCTCATTCAACTAAAATAAAATCAAGTTATTCCATGAATTAATAAAAAGAATTCATAGCATAACAAGAAGATGACTTGACATGATGATATATTAATGTAGATACTCCTATCAGTATGTCAAAAAGAAAATAAATTCTTATTCAGAAAATAAGATCACTCTGATACTATGTGAAAAATTAGAAATTCACAAAAGATAAATAAAAAAAGAACTGAAAGAAAAAGACTTGCATGATGGATATTCTGATGATCTTTTATAACAGATTAAAAAAATCACGATGGATATTCTAATGATTTCTTGAAACAAATTCAGTATTAGAAAATTTAAAATTTGATATATACATTTAAAATTTTTCATGATAAATAATGTAATTTATTTATTTCTGATATATATTTTGTTACCTTGAAGATTATTCATGAATAAATATTTTTTTATTTTCTTATATTCTCACCTTTATAATTATAATTTATAATTATAATACACACATAGACATATATACACTAGGAGAAGGCGACACACTTTTAAAAGAAATTAGTTTTTATATAAAAAGAAAAGATTTATCTAATCATTTCAATATTAGGTTTTGAAAGAAATTAGTTTTTATATAAAAAGAAAAGATTTCTGAATTTTCGTAATCTTAAATTAGCTGAGTATTTTTCACCTAGTTCATCTAATAATAAAAAAAATTAAATTTCTATATCTCCAATACTAAACAAACTTTCAGATGTTTCAAGTGCAAATTGATTTCTCCAATTTACAAAAAAAATCATCCAAAATAGATAGCCTTTTAAACTTTGATGATCCAACTAAAAAGAAAAAAAAAAAGAACAGATGCATATTGTTGGAAAATGAACATTATAATTTAAAATGATCAAATGGTGGTTGTTTGGGTTATTACAGAAATGGGACTCATTCTGTGTGGTGGTCCGACGTTTGAGGAGACTCTTACACACGTTACCAATTCATGCAAAATTCTGACTTCTCCATCTCCATCATATGACCAGTTCGTCATCAATGGATCGTCTCGGAACCGCCGGCGACCGATCACCGCCGCCGCCGCTGTCGTCGTCCTTCTCGGTTTCCTCCTCTTTCCTCTTGAAGCGAATCGTACTGCCATGCCTTCTGCTCTTGTCTTCGCTTCTCCTCCTCCAGCTCCTGACCCCGTTGCAGCCTCTCTCCATTCTCAGCCACGTCTGGCACGGCGCCGACGAGGCCTGCGACTACGCTTACGGTTCATGGGTCCCCGAGCTGAGGCGCAGCAGCTTCCCGCTCGCCGCCTACACCGAGGACTGCCCGTTCCTCGACCCGGGGTTCCGGTGCCGTCAAAACGGCCGCAAGGACACCGGCTACCTGCGCTGGAGATGGCGGCCTCACGGATGTGAGCTCCCGAGGTAAGCAAGTTTACGGGACACACGAACTGATCGATTCGTAGGAGACTCTTTGATCGAGTAATTTATGATTAGATTCAATGCGACGGAGTTGCTGGAGAGGAGCAGGAACGCGAAGATAGTGTTCGCCGGGGATTCCATCGGGAGGAACCAGTGGGAGTCACTGGTGTGCATGCTCGCCGCGGCGGTCGCGAACAAATCCGCCGTGTACGAGCGGTTTGGGAGCCCCATCACCAAGCACAAGGGCTTCCTCTCCATCGTCTTCCGCGACTACAACATGTCCCTGGAGTACTACCGCGCCCCGTTCCTCGTCCGCCTCGCCCGTCCGCCGCCCGGCGCCCCCGTCGAGGTCCGTGGCGCCCTCCGCCTCGACGCGCTGCACTGGCGGTCCAAGAACTGGTCCGACGCGGACGTCCTCGTCCTCAACGCCGGCCACTGGTGGGAGGAAGATAAGACCACCAAAGCGTAAGTACAATGCTGCATGCATGCCTGCATTCGCGCACTGGAATGGTCTGATCGCAGGCCTTTGATTTGGCCTCAGGGGAAACTTTTTTCAGGTCGGCGAGGTCGTAAACACGAGCATGGACGTGAAGGAAGCGTACCAGACGAGTCTGGCCTCCATTAAGCTCTGGTTCCTGGGCAGCCCGCAGCTGCAGAAGAGCTACGCCTTCCTCAGGAGCGTCGCTCCGACGCATTACAGGCAAGTTTTATTCGACCCCATCTGCATGCAGCAACCTAGAAAATTATCTCATATCTCTTGTTTGCATTGGTTCGGGCGTTCCGTGGTGGCGCAGAAACGGCACCTGGGACGACGGCGGCGCGTGCGTTGCGGAAGCCGAGCCCCAGACGGACGCCGGCGCGCTCAGGCCTGAGCCATGGCAGAACGAGCTCATACGCAATGTGGTGCAAGAGATGAACGTAGACGGCGGCCGCGGCGGCGGGAGGCGGAAGGTGCAGCTGCTTAACGTCACGTATGTTTCTGAACCGAGGAAGGACGGCCATCCTTCGAGTCACCGGGAGCCGGGGACGCCGGCGGACGCGCCGGAGGATTGCAGCCATTGGTGCCTCCCGGGCGTGCCTGATACCTGGAACCATCTCCTCTATGCGTATCTTTTGTCCATGGGTTATGACAATAGAATCAATAGATAGATAGCAATAACACATGAGGCCGAGGCCTAATTTAACATGTAAAATATTTTTTTCAGGTCCACATAGATCTACTAGTATTCAAATAATTTAATATTAAGATTATTATCATGGAGGTAAATTCTGACCTAATTTTTATGAGATTCTAACTAAAGAAATTTTTTTTTTGCTAATTAATTGTGTCGATCAACTTTAATTTAAAAATAATTAAATATATAAAACATATATCCACAATCCAAATATTGGACTAGCATGATTCATGAGTTATTTTGTGAATTTAGCTAAGCCAGTAATTTTCATCGACTCTCTTTAATATTAGTGTTAATTCAAATCTACTCTCTAACTTTAGTTTGTAATAAGAATACTCTTCAATTTTAAATTCATAATTAATTATCCTTTTACTTGTTATAGATAGTCATTTATATTATTATTTATTTATATTTTGGAAAATATGTATTTTAATGCTATAGTATGCTAATTTTAAGTACTCGCGATTCACGATTGATATTATAATTGGATTCGGTAGAAACTTGATTTAACTTTCAAAAATCAAATTGTATTGATGACAAAATATAGACTCGGAGACGCTATGACGATGCGATTCTTTGACTAAAAACTTAACTATTTTGACCAGTCAATAAAAAATAACATAAATACGAAAGATTTTAATCAATTAAAAATAATATCCAATAAAGTAAATGCGGAAGTCTGAATAATATAATTAGTGTCATAAATCTGATGACTCTAGGGATGACACTAAGACCCTGTCATGTGCATAACATCAGCTTCATCACGAGCAAATCTGTAGTCACCAGCACCATCATCCCTGTAGAACTAGTTACCTGTAGGATCATACAAGAAAAGCAGTATTCCATGAGCAATTACGTCCAGGTGTGTAAGGCACAAGTAGATATAGAATCATAACAATAAACATGAGATATAAAATCATAACGATAAACATGATAACAATAAACTCGATACTGATATAAATCCATAGGTGGTGATAAGGTGAGTCAACAATGTAAATCAATGCCTTCAAGACTATACAATCCGATAATATCACTTTGAGACTTATCCTAATATGAGACAATATTAATTTGGATAATGATTAAGGAATGACCCAATCCGATACAT
>LTAE01007877.1:7964-20304 GCA_001647135.1 Pontederia paniculata | reverse complement strand
TGCTCGTTGAGGGTGCATGTGTTCCCTCAGCATTGTGGCTTTGATATACTTCATGAAAGCCAGCCATGACCCGATTCCACACAGCAGTAGGGGTTGCCTGGCTGGAACGGAAATGAGCATCATTACGGGATTTCCAGATTCCCCACAAGGATAAAGCAAAGAGAGTTAAGAAATGAGATTTCGAGGTAGAATCCATATTGTCTCCTTCCAGAATCCAGTCTCCTTCCGCCCATGTGGATATAAAGGCAAATTGAATATTTGTATTGGCTTGGAATAGATTCCAGACCTGGGCAGAATAGGAGCAGCCAAAAAATAGATGTTTGTTGGATTCTACAGCAGCACCACAAAGAGTACAGTTTACATTTAGAGAAGGATTAAATCTGGAAAGCATATCATTTGTGGGGAGTCTATTATGAGATAGCTTCCAAATAAAATTCTGAATTTTAGGGGGAATCTTGATGCTCCAAATAAGTTTCCAGCCACGCCATCTTGCATACTGCTGTGGATGCGGGGGCCTGCTAATGAAGTTGTATACTGATTTAGCAGTAGGAATACCAGAGGATTCTGGGGCCCAAATCCACAAATCATCATAGGGATGTGCAAGCAGGTTAATAGATAAAATTTTCTTTACCAGACAAGGAGCAAAGCAATCATTAAGTATGTTTAAAGTCCATTCGGATTGTTGTATCAAATCAGCAACCATTAATGATGGGAGTTGTGAGTATACATTGACATAAGTAGGCTTAAAACATATAGGAATATTAAATAGCCAGGGATCCTTGTAGGCACTTGTTTGGCATCCATTACCTATTTGTTTTCTGAGCCCACCTCTAATAGCATCCAGGACCTGCAAGAGAAGTTTACAGCTCCATGCAAAGTTTGAAGTGTGTTTTGGTGTGAACCAGGATGATATGTTCCATATTTGTTGAGTACTAAACTTACAAAAAGATCTTCCTTTTTATTTAAAATTGCTAACACCCTTCTAGCTAAAAGAGCAGTCCTAATATGATGCAAGTTTTTAATTCCAAGGCCCCCTTCCTTACGTGAAAGTTGCACTTTGTGCCATCCAATGAGATGTAAGCCATGTTTATCTTTTGAGGACCATAGAAACTTCCTGGAGTATTTTTCTAATGATTCAATGACCTGCTTAGATGCATATAGCACCATGGGAGTAATTTGGAATAGAATTCATTGTAGAGTTAATTAGGATTGTTTTCCCTGCCTGTGTTAGGGATTTCATCTTCCAGCCTGCTAGTCTACCCTGCATCTTATCAGAAATGTGATTGCATGTGCCTTTAGTTAGCCTCTTGTATGATATTGGGACTCCTAGGTACATAAAAGGGAATGTCCCAATTTTGATGTTTAGCTCGTTTTTTATGATCAATTTTCTTTTCCTATTAATCCTGGGGGGAAGGTAAATGGCTGACTTTTCAGGATTAATTTTTTGGTTAGTTAAAGCATAATATTGTTTAAAGACATTCTTTATTCTTTTGCAATTCAGAGATGTTGCAGCAACACATACCAAAAGATCATCTGCATAAAACAAGTGACTAATAGGTAATACTCCAGATTTGAAGGGTTGTATTCTACCTAGAGCTACTTCTTGATTTAATAAGGAGGAAAACACCTGAGAGATGAGGATAAAAAGATATGGGGACAGAGGGTCTCCTTGCCTAATTCCGTTATTACTCTTGAAATAAGGTGATAAGGAACCATTAATACAATAGGAAAACACAGGAGATTGTATGCATGCTTTGACCCAACTAATGAATTTTGGTGGGAATTTCATAAGATTCAATACATTAATTATGGCTACACAAGATACCCTATCAAAAGCCTTCTCCATATCAGCTTTGAGGATAAGATATTTCCTTTTCCCTTTTGTCATGGAATGTGCAATTTCTTGTGCCAAAAAAAGATTGTCCTTAATAGATCTATTAGCTACAAAAGCAGATTGAGCTTTATCAATTAATTCAGGCAGAGTAGGCTTTAATTTGTTAGCAAGGATTTTGGCAATTGCTCTATATGTAACATTGCAGAGTGATATGAGTTTGTAATCTGTTACTAACTTAGGGTTTTGTTTTTTAGGTATAAAAGTGATTGTTGTTTTTGTATATTCCTGAGGTAATTGACTAGTTAGGAAAATATTTTGTATTTCCTGAGTAATGTCCTGCCCAATAATGTCCCAATAGTTTCTAAAAAATTCACAGGTAAATCCATCAGGCCCTGGGGCTTTACCAGAAGCCATGTGCCAGAAACTATCCTTTATCTCCTGAGTAGTGATTGGTGAGATTAGACTATTTACCCATGAGGAGTTGAGAGAAGGAAGGGTAGGCCAGTCTGATAATGGTATGTGAATTTGCACGTCAAAGGCCCATAGTGAAGTATAGTGCTGAACAAACAGTGATTGGATTGCCTTGTCTTCTGTTATTATATTTCCTTCACTATCTTCCAGTTTATTTATTTGGTTCCTTCTATGTCTAATTATAGTGCTTAAATGAAAAAATTTAGTATTTTTATCACCTTCATTAAGTCAATTCACTCTAGATTTTGACCACCACTTGATGCTAATTTGTCTCAAATATGCAGCATGTAAATTATATAGACTCCTAAGCTTTTTGAGTTCCCTCTCACTCAGCCCTTGTCTTTCATCCTTGAATTCTAATTCTGAGATATCTTGTTTAGTCTGATGCGCCCTGTTCTCTAGTCTCCCCAAATCATTTTTGTTCCATTTTTTAGTGAGAATTTTTATTTTATTTAAGGAATCTGCAATTGGTTGGTCTCTTTCTCTTGTTTTCCAAAGGTTTTCCACTATTGTTTTTGGTTCCTTGTATTCAAACCAGAAATGCTCGTATTTAAAAAGTCTGGGTTTATGCATGTTTCCATTTGTTTTAAGAAATATTGGAGCATGGTCAGATGTGCCTCTGTTAAGGGAGTGCAAGGTTAGATTTGGAAATTTTGTTATCCATTGCTGGTTTACCAAGGCCCTATCTANATGCATGTTTCCATTTGTTTTAAGAAATATTGGAGCATGGTCAGATGTGCCTCTGTTAAGGGAGTGCAAGGTTAGATTTGGAAATTTTGTTATCCATTGCTGGTTTACTAAGGCCCTATCTAGCCTACAATGAATCCTTGCTAAGTTCTTCCTATTATTACACCATGTATATTGTGGCCCTGTTAAAGGAAGGTCAATTGTTGAATGAAGTCCCGAAATACCCTAATTGATTTGGTCAGCCTAAAAGGGGCCCCACCTTTTTTATCTTCCGGACTGATGATACAATTCATATCCCCAGCCACTATCCAGGGAATATCATCCAGGTTAACAGATGCAAGTGATTGCCATAATTGGTTTCTATGTATAGGGAGATTACTAGCATAAATAGCCGACAATAAAAATGAGAAATTCTTTATAGATACTATAGCATGAAGACATTGAGGAGAACAGTTAATCAATGATACCCTAGCTGTACCTAGACGCCAAGCTAATAGAATACCACCAGATGCTCCTGAGCCCTCTTGGAAGGAGTCTGTCCAACTCCGCCCTAACCTTCTAATAACATGTTCTGAACTTAAGTTGACTGTATGTGTTTCTAATAAAACAATAAGATCAGGAGTATATGTACAAATAAGATTGTGAAGTCGATCACACACTTTACCTCTTAGAGCACCCCTACAGTTCCATATTAGGATCTTTAACATGCTCTAGGCGTTTTGAAGAGGCTCATCTGCCGCAGCAGCGTAGTCCTGCACAAGCGAGGCATTTTTATTAGTAGGTTGACATGCATGATATGCTAGGCTTACCTTTCTTTTTGCTTCCTTTTTTCCTTCTTGCACTGAGTAATGGTGGCGGGGGCGAGAAACGCTCGATAGCCTTTCTATTGCGTCTTGTCTCTCCTCTGGACTCTGGAAGGAGATCCGCATCCTGTTCTTCCATCTCTTCTTCTTCAGATGAGGAAACTGCCGCTACTGGATTTGGTCCTTGAAACCTCTCAAGGACTTGACTGACCAGCTTGGGCAGAAGCTTGCTTGGAGAGCCTTCGGAATGCATTGGGAGAAGCAGAAAGTGGAGGAAAAGAGACATAGTCCGGCACCAGATCTTTGTTCGCCGTCTGATTTAGAATTTCCATATGCCTTAAACCACTTGGAGAGATCTGGGTAGCCTCGAGTGTATTGAGCACGTGAGTAGAGATCTGGGGAGCCTCGAGTGTATCGAGCACGTGGGGAGAGATATGGGGAGCCTCGAGCGTGTCGAGCACGTGAGTCTCTTTAGTAACTGCATCACATCTAGAGGGTTCTGGGGAGGTGTCCTTTGTAATGGAATTAGCCGTTGGGAGAAGCTTACGTGTCTGATCTGGATGGTTCAGATCTTCCGCAGGCAAACGGTTCAGTTCTACTGTAGCTAGGGCATCTGATCGAGTTGAATCCGGTTTAGGTCTCCAAACTGGGTGCTGAGCCGGTCTCGGTTCATGGCGGCGGTTCACCCCACGCGGGTTCCCGGCGTTGCCGTCCATTACAGAGGCCATCGCTGGAATCCTGCTACGTGGGAGGGCCGACCGTAGCCAAGACCCATACAACAGCACACCCTCTTTACCTGCCGGCAAGAGTCCATCAGGGCTTTGCCGTGCCGGACATCGATCCAGGTGATGCCCCAAGTGTCCATAGTTGAAACAAAAGAGAGGAAGATTTTCATAAGTAACACGCTGAAAAAACCGAGATCCATTAGGCAGACGAATCCAAGTGCCCTGCTTAATAGGAACAGCAAGATCAAGTTCGATACAAACCCTAGCATAACGTAATTTATCCCCTTTTGCAGTACAATCATCCATCTTTAATGGAGTTCCAAAGATGGAGGCGATACGAAGAATAGTTTCAGAATTACTTAGCTCAAAGGAAAGCCCAGGGAGATGAATCCACACTGGCGAGGTCGAGAGGTGTTCCTCAAATGGATGGAAAAAAGGTTTCGCTTGAGATATGTTGAGAAGGTTACCTTCATACGTCCAAGGACTCTTGGTTAGCACATTTAACCTGTCTGATTCGTTGCCGAATTTGAGTAGTAGGAAGTGGTTGCCCAACTCTACGATCCTAAGAGAGGAGCGGAGATCCCACAACCTTGGAAGATCGGCTCTCAACTTCTCTAATGCCTCTTCATTTCCCATGAATCTACTCATGAGACAACTTTGAAGTTCTTCAGATCGTTGGGCGATTTCCTCAGCTCCTATAACTACTTCATCTTTTGAGGCTTCTTGGACAATTTGGAGCCTTTGTTTGGAGATTTGCGAGAAGCCTATCGAGGGATTCCTGCGGTTCTTTACCACATCTGACCAGCTTTTACCCCCTAATGGAGGCGTGGGGAGGAGAGGTGGCAAGATTTGAGATGCAGCGGCAGAAGAGAGAGGGTTTAGATTTTGAGAGGGGGGAGAGAGCTGGAGAGGAGGCGGGTCAGGGGGTTTGCTCGGTTCCATCCTCTCTTGAGCAAGTGCATGATCCATGTTTTCTTGCTCCCCCAGACTTTTACCTCTCCCCACACTGTATATAGATCCGCCCCTGCTTGGTGTTGAGCACGGCCGGCAGGCAAATGATGGTGATGACGGCGATGGGGTCGAGGCAGTCATTGTCGCTGGTGAGGCTCATGGCGTGGATGCGGAAGTCATTGGGTTTGTGTTTGAGGAAGGTGGCGAAGTAGGACGTTCAGGAGCGGTGCCGCCGATCACGTACTCGAGGAGGATGTTGCCCGCCGCGATGAAGGCCACGAAGTCGCCGAGCTCCACGTGTAGGTACACGAACGAGCCACCTTAAATACATCCAAAACGACAACAATTTAGCAACATGCATCAACAACGTGCGTTCTCGTTATAATCTGTAAACAGATTAAAATGAAGACGATGATGAATTAATGAAGTTAATGCATATAAGATATATTATCATGTTATGTACTCTTGTGGACGATGAATAATGTATAAAAATTAATTTCATAGGTTATTGTGATTATTTCTTTTTACTTTCCTATTTATATCTTATACACTACAATAAATAGTGAATCTTTAAGTAATTAAATATGTGTAGATAATTATATAATAAATTAATAAAATAAGGTATATCATATAAGTATTAACCTATTTTTTTATGTTTGTTTTGTATTACTTGTGATGAATATTCAACCACTTAATTCAGTTTGAGAGTGATTTTTTTATTTAAATATCTAAACCCTAAAGTTCAAATTCCATAATTCACATCAACTTATTTATATCAAATGAATATGAGACAAAAATATTAGAAGTAAATTTCTCTCGAGAAGGAGCTTCTATAACATCCAAAAATGAAAACCAGTAAACAGAAATGATTAAGACCCTGATCTTTTTTTCAGCAATGTGGGGATACAATTCTTCGACGTCGGCAGGTCAACTAAGTTAATTAAAAGACAAAATAAATGCTAATAAATTGTGAATGCGACCTATTAAGAAGACTTGGAAGTACAATGCAAGAAAAGTCCCGTACGTTGTCCTTGTCAAGAAGACTTGGAAGCTTTGAAATATAATTTTTTTGGAATATAACTTCTCCCGTCGTGGTGTAGTAGTAGTAGCATTAGTGCATAACTAAGGTTTATTTAGTAGCTTGACAACATGTGCTAACCCATAAAACAGGAGACCAGTCTCAAGTCTCAACCACTAGCATCTCTTTTAATAATAATGAAAACAATAATTTATTAATAATATTCAATTCAGATATTCAAAACTGTTAAAGACTAATTTAATATATATGCATGAGAGTAAAAAAATAAACTCTAATCAAATTAATGACACAAATTTATTAGAATTCATCAATTCTGAATCTTATACTAATTAATGTGCTAATTAAATTTGAACAGTAATAATATTATTTGTTGATAGAGTTGTAGATACTAATATATCCTTTTCATTAGAAATATTAATGTTACCGACGTACGTACAAGTTTTAATTGATTAATTTGGTAGAAGTAATAATTGAACTAGGAAGACTAAGTTGCTCCCAAATCATCATTGTAACTACCTAAATTTCATCATCAAATATATCTTCAGTTTCATATTATATCTCTTCAGATTTTATCTCTCCAAATTTAATTCTCCTCAAAGATATTTTTATAATTAGAAGATCAAATATTATATTCTCTCAAATTTTATCTCCTCATATTTTATTCTCTCAAATTTTATCTCCTCAGATTTTATTTTCTCCAAAGATATTCTCATAACTAAAAAATAAAAATCTGAATCCCAGTTAATTTAAAATTCAAAATTTAAATTTAAATATGAAATAAAATTCAGATTTGTTAAATAAATTTGGACTCTTTAATTATAAATACCTTCTCCTAGAAAATCTTATTCTTTTTTTCCTAACCGGCCCTAGTCTTCTCCTTGTGCCCTTACCCAAAGGATCTCAAGGTAAGACTGAAAATTTTCTCTCTGTTTGATAATTGATCATCTTCTAACCAGGAAAAAATTATAAAAGAGGAATCACTATAGAAAAATGACGAGAACATTTGAAAAAGATCGAGACGAAAAGCTTAGGCCATAAGGTATATATTGTGGCGGATCACTAGTACATTAGAGTTCATATTATTGATTATTCTAGAGATATTCCAGATTTTCATAGTTCCTTGAGTATACCGTTCATGTTGATTCAAAACGTGCTTTCCTTCAAATTATATATTATCCATGATTCATGCCTTGAGTTCTGATTCGAATATTTGATAACCCTATGTTAAAATCTGATGCAAAAAATCACACGCTAAAACTTCAGCAAGTATATTGGTCGCACAAGTAATAAAGTAGTGAGAAAAGTGTTGAACTCATGAGGACCGATGAATTTTAGTTTCTAAAACTTTATCTTGAAATCCAGTTAAAAGATCTTCAATCGATTAAGAAAAGGAAAATATAAGACAAGAGAGGAAAAAGAAGAAAGAGAAAAGATTAAAAGAGATCGACCGATAGATTAATTAGAATTAGGATTCTGTCTCCCCACAATTATCTCTTGGATATAATCAATTAAAATGCATGAATATTAGATGGTGGATGATTGATTTAATAATATAGGACTCCACTCGGATGACCTTACTATTTCAATCATAATTTAATCTAAGAATATGTAAACACATTAATCCCAAATCAATTAAGTTAAAACGCAATAAAATCCAATCCTAAATTGCTAGGACTCTCTCAAATGAATAGCAATCCACAATTTATGAATTCTGAAAACATATAGACATAAATCTTTGCATCTAAAAATACAAACACTTGAAAACGGCCGAACAGAAATACGCCGGAAAAATGACCCGCGCCACGTCCGAAATAGACCGCGTTCGGGCAGATGAAAATGCAGCCAACATGGTCAAGTCTACTAAGATCACGACTGTGTTTTTCTTCTATTAAAATATTCAGAAAGTATTACGGCAAAACGGATTCAGAAACTGTGGTGGAAGTGAAAATGGCCCATGTTAGACGAACACGACCCGTTTTGTCTCTCCCGAAAAACGTAATTCGTAGAAATATGAAACAAGATTAATTAAGAGTAAAATACTAACAGTATCTTTCGATTAAAGTTAATAAATACTCAATAAACTTGAATAGAATATCAAATCAACAACTAATTGATGTTCAACAGAAATTATTCCTAAACATAAAATAATTCTAAGCCTAACAAATAAGATTAGAGGACAAAAAAAATCTGCAAAATCCTATTTGCTTTTAGATCTTCAATCTCGTTCCAATGCTTCTCCTCCAATTTTGGCTTCTCAGCTCTTCAGAAATCTATATGACTTCTTTCTGTCCTCTTAGAGATATATGAGATAGATGTATGAAGGCCTATTTATAGTTGAAATTCGGAGTTGAAATTGAGGTCGGACGGTTGGGAAGAGTCTGGATCGAACTTGGCTTGATATGAGCCATCAGATCGAACAAATCGACGTGTACGGTGGATAGCATTGACCGTTTTCAGAAGACACAGCCCATTTTGGCAAGACTTAGAATTTGAGTGCAACACGACGTTTGAACACGGCTGGTGCTGCTCTGCGAGGATGACATGTGGCACAATCTAAGCTATTGATGGTGTCATTTTGAGATAACACGACGTGAACACGGACTATTCTTTCATCAATATTGAACATGGCGTGTGCTGACGATACACTGACCATTTTCTTAGTTAAGAAAAAATGCGAGCTTCATAAATGAGTTAAACACGGGCCGCTTTGATAAAACACGGCTTATTTTGCTTCATTATTTTCTTAATGTGCGTGCCTAAATCTCCTATTTGCAGTGTTTGTCATAAATTGATGTCAATTTTCTTGCAAATTAACCATATAAAGCACTTAGGTAGAATCTGACTCATAAATGCAAAATCAACAAAACTAAATAAAATAATGCATGAATTAATGTAAAATACTAAGAAAATGATATGAAATAGATGCGTGTAATATGTATATTTTTGCTCGCATCAAAACTTAAATATTCTAGTCTTCCTTCGACCGAACTTTAATGATTCTGTTTTCTGAATTCTTAATTTTTATTGATGTATTGAATAGATCAGGATTGGATGTGCATCGGATATTCCATTTACCATCATGGCCGTAACACCATAGTTATAGCCCGTAATGACCAATCTCACGGTCGTGACACCCTTGTCACGACATGTGACGATGAGTTCAGACTTCTAATCATGTCAGGAATCGATCGTGATATCAAAGCCACAGTCGTGATGACCACTTTCACGGTTGTGACACCATGGTCACGACCCATAACCCTACGGTCACGGTCGTGACACCCTAGTCACGGCCCGTGACAGATATGCCGATGTTATCAAAACACTGCGATAGTCGGAGTCGTGATCGTGACGATATCGTACGGGTGACTTACGGCCCGTGATGTCATATCACGACCTGTAATCACCTACAAGCGAGAGATCTCCAAGGTCGTGATCCTCTTCAAGGACCAGGACGAACATAGGTAACCTTCTCGTCACGGTCATGACTCACGAGTCACGACCCGTGACTGTGAAGAAGGGGGATACCTCGATGGCTTACGGGGCGTAATATCCGTGTTACTGCCCGTGACCCTGGTTTTCACGGTCGTGAGACAAATGTCACGACCCGTGACAAACTAACCCTAAGTCCTTTTTCCCCTTTTTCCATACCAATTATAATATAAATAATTTGTAGATGATTTCCATTATCAAACACTATTTATATTATATCATTTGATGCTACGTTAAGGACATATATTAGATATCACGTAAGGATGACAAGACTAAATATTATGGTTGTCATGTATACCGTTGAGAGCTATTGTTGATTGTTGTTTTATATCGTTAGGGGTCGGTGATCTAGCTGCAGCTTCCCCACTTTGCTCATGTTATCTGGAGAACTCCCTTCCCTGTAACAAAGAGGATACTCGAGCATCCTCCCCACATGTTGGTCATCTTCTTGTCACGGTTGGTACCCCCGTTGACCCTGTTGATTATTTTCATGGCAACCCAGGATGAACATCGTATCGAATTGTATGAGCTCTGCACCGTTGGCTTCATGCATTATGAGATATGTACCAAATGAACATAAAGGCACCAATAAAGTCATTAATGGGACAAGTCTAACCTAAACACTTATATATCACCTAGACGATTGTATTCTTGTGAAATTAGGAATGTATTGTAAAATGAGCCACCCACAAATTTGAAAAAAGATAATAGAGGGAGTGTATCATATAGGATTTATATCCTCCATCATATTATAGCGAAAAACCTTTAATTATATCGAAACAGTGATACAGATTCTGACCAAAAAATGAGACATTCCATGCCCTCGGAGAGCGCTTTGTCGTGCAAAGTCACTGATGTCTTTTTCGAACCCCAAGAATGGATTGGATCGAAACGACTTTCCTGCACGGAAATAAGGGCCCCTTTGTGTATGTATGAATCTCTGACCGCGCGGAATCTCCATAGCCAATTTTCTAAATTGGATTCTGAAATCATCGGTTGGTACTAATCTTATTTCAAACAATCCAGGGACTTCCATAACGTTGGCGTGATTCGGTTTGAGCAACGGATCCTAACGTAGTCCTTCATATTTCCTCTATTGTACAAGTGCTTCATATTGTCTCCATTGTTCAAGTGTTTTTCATTGTCTCTATCGTTAAAGTAAAGAAAGAATATCGTGGCCTTAAGAGTGTTACTCCCTATTGATTGACCTTATCGGATCGTATGTAAAGTGGAAAGCACTATTGAATTTTGGAATATGATTTCTTATTGTTTGGCCATAGTGTTCAAAGTATGTTCTCGAAGCTATATCATTATTGATTGACCTTATAGAATCAAATGTAAAGTGAAGTCATCGTTGACCTTTGGAATATAATTCCTTATCGTTTGTTCATTATTATTGAAGCTATAAATTATTCTTATTGGCTTTTGAAAGTTTATTATTTATTACTTGACCTTACCGGATTGATCTCAATTATTGTACAACTGGCCTTCGAATTCATTTCCTTTCTGATTGACCTTATTGTTTCAAAGAGTATTATATTTTTGAAATGTCATTGGACCTTATATCGAAATTGATTTATCATTCTATGGTTTGCACCATATGGGCACATCTTATTAGTATTAAATCGAATTTTTATTTTACCGAATCTGACAAGTCTCGTCATTGTTTCTTATTATCCTTTCATTTATCGGATCTCTATTTCATTATTTCTTGAAAATTGTCTCTTACCATTTGGGCTTATCAGACCGTTCTTCAAAGAATAGTCTTATTATGGAAGAGAATGTATCGGATTGGATCACCCATAAATCGCCATCCAAATTAATATTGTCTCACACTAGGATAATTCTCAAAATGATATTGACATATTGTATCGTCTTGAAGCCATTAATTACATTGTTGACTCACCATATCACCACCTATTCATTTCTATCGGTATCGAGTTTATTGCCATTATTTTTATCGTTATGATTCTATATCTACTTGTGCCTTACACACTGGGCGTAATTGCTCATGGAATATTATTTTCCTTGCATGATCCTGCAGGTAGTAGTCCTACAATGGATAATGGTGTTGGTGACTACAGATTATTTGTTATGATGCTGATGCTATGCACATGATAAGGTATTAGTGTCATTATAATTAATCCCTGAAGCAAGTAGATTTATGACATTAATTATATTGTTTAAGACTTTCGCATATACTTTATTGGATATTCTTTTTAATTGATTAAAATATTCTGCATTTATGTTATTTTTATTGATTGATCAACATAGTCAAATTATTAGTCAAAGGATTGTATCATCGTAGCGTCTCCGAATTCATATATATATATATATATAA
>LTAE01007876.1:4616-21768 GCA_001647135.1 Pontederia paniculata | reverse complement strand
GTACTCCTCCGTCCGACGATTAGACTATGGTGTATTTGACTTATGTTGTACGATATACTTTTCGACATGTGTTGTCGACTTACACTTTGTGATGACTACTTAGAAACTTTTATTTCAGACTTAGACTTTGTGATTAGTACTTTGAACTTTATTACGTTTATATGTCATCTTTATTGTTTAGTGCATGAATGTTTGCTATGATGATATTATGTTGTATATACGGATTCTTTTAAAAATAGATGAAACATTTAAGTTGTTCTGATAATTTGTGACAGAATAGCAACAGATTAGCGACAGAATAGCGACAGAAACGCGATACCATTTTCGAAAATTTACGATATTCAGCGACAGCATAGCGACAACGTAGCGACAGAATAGCGACAGCTTAGCGACAACTTAGCGACAAATTAGTAATATCATAGCGACAAATTAGCGACACTTTAACGACAGATTTACGACAAATGTAGCGACCAATTCTAAGAAAATCAATTTCCTTTACCGACAGTTTAACGACAGACTAGTGACGGTTTTATCACGTTTCAACGACAGTTTTAGCGACAGATCTTTCTGTCGCTAATTGCGACTTGTTTTTTGCGACAATTCATGGTCGTCGTCGGTTTGTCGCTAAGTTGTCGCTATTTTGTTTAGCGACAACTTAGCGACAGATCAGCGACAGTAAAAACTGTCGCTGAATCTAATAATTCTTGTAGTGTGAATAGAAAAAAAATGACTCAATTACTTTAATTTCACTTTGTACATATGTTCGATTTGTTATCGAAAATTATGTGGAAGTTTCAAGTCCAACATTCATTTTTGAGATCTGTTACCTATTTCCTACATTTGATTCACCTAATAAACTCTAAAGGAAGATGAGATCATTATGAGAAGTGATGCATCACACTCCAATTTTGACTTTTAGAGTTTGAGGTCGAACTCTTTTTAAGAGAGAAAGACTAATGTAGGATAGATATGATGCCAAAATTTGATTTAGTTAAAATCTTATCCAAATATTGGTTTTATCTTTTAGTTATTTAGGTTGTTTAGGATTTGATTGTAGTTTTTTTAGTTTTTATAGATTTTATAATCAAATCCTAAACAACCTAAAAAATTAAAGATAAAATTAACAACATTTGGATAAGATTCTAAACTAAATCAAACTCTATCATTTTCCCTATCCTATCTATCCTATAACATGCGTAAGTGAAGCATATGTACAAGCTCGGAGCAAATCCCAAAATAAATTAATGGTTCAAAAGCTTTATTGGATGGTTTATATAACAATAGAGATGAACTCAAACTTCACCAAAAAAAAATGACACAAATTTATGCAATAAAATAAATATTAATTGAAGTGAATGATGATTAGAAATCTAAGAATATTTATAATCTTTTATAAGGCAATCCTAAACAACCTAAATAATTAAAAGATAAAAATTAACAATAATTATATAAGATTCATAATCAAAATAAAATTTATTGTCTATAATATCTATCTTACATCATAGGGTGTCTTCACTATGCCCCCAAATGAATCTTTGAAAAGTCTTCTCTACTCATGATCATCGAGCACGCCTTGCAGTATCCGGGTGGATTGTATGGAGTACATAGGTATGGAGGTTGCGATTGAGTTGACGAGGACATGACGTCCTTCCGTGGATAGGGTAGAGGCTTTCCACCCTACTCTTTACCTTGTCAATAGTTCCCTAGTAGGTTTTCTTGCCGACTTGACCCTGTAGGATAAGAACTCTAAGGTAGCAACCAATGTCCTTTCTTCTGGCGAATCAACATTTGATAGCCAAATCCTTGCAGAGATCCAAGAAGACGTTTTTACAGAAGTTGAGAACCAATTTAGTAGCACTTACCTTGGTGAATGACATTGACGTGAATATGTCAAGGACTTTTGTCATGACATCCATCTGGTTTGTGACTGCTTCAAAGAACAAGAGTACATCATCTCTAACATTGTATTGAGACGAGAATTCTCCTTTGGCCAATGCATAAGTGGCACCATCTACTAGTCTTTACTGTATTTTAGATTAAGTGGCCTAACCTCTTTATGCAAGAAATGACAAATAAGGATAAAGGACAACCTTGATGGGCTCCATGCTCAAGGTTGAAGTTATTCATTGATTCCCCATTCCATAAGACTTGAGCACATGACGAGGATACTCATGAAATGTTGGTCCTATGAAAAGTACTCGATATTTCAATGGTTCTCAAAATGTTCATTATGAAATCCCATTGAATGCCATCGAAAGCTTCTTCTAGGTCAATTTTGATGAACAATCCTCTTCAACCCTTCATCCTCCTCATGCATTGAATATTCTCTTGAGTGATAATAGTATTTTGTGAATTTGCCTACCAAGGACGAAGCTTACTTGGTGCGACGTGATCCAATTGGTCATGAATGGCTTTATGCTATTGGTGATTGTTTCTTTGACAAGTTTAAACGTGACATTACAATGACCGATGGTCCTAAGTTTGTTATAGCTTCAACGGCAACTACTTTTGGGATTATTAAAGTCAATTGGATTTGATCATCATTTATTACATCTCTGACTAGTGAGACTAGCTGCTCCTTGAGAAGGTAATCAATGAGTCTAATGCAAATGTACATGATAACCATTTGGTCCAAGTGCTCTGAAGGACATCCATGAGACTTCTTTGATTTCCTGCTCCATTGCCCTTTAACCAAGAGATGCCAACTTGATCGAGTCAGTAGGCAAGAAGTTATATGCACTGGAGAGAAGCCTTACCTAATGTCGTGTGGTTTTGTAAAAGTCCTTGGAATGGATAATAAGAAAGTCTTTTAATGTAAGTTGATAAAATCCCCATTTTCCTAACTTTGAGCCTTTATTCTTTTTATGATTGTTAGAGTATGGAAATAATGTGTGTTGCAGTCCTCGAGTTGAACTTAGTTGATCAGATTTTCTGAAGCCATATTGTCTTCTCATGTTCTAATGTTCGTTCGAGCTCAATTGTAAGCTCCGACTCCAACTTGCACAGGAAGAGGTTGGGTCTTCCATTAATGGCTGGTTGAACACCTTTGAGCCTTATTGTGAGTCTTCTTTTCTTTGTGTGTATTATTTTTGAATTTGTCCCTATTCCAAGAGACAATCTTATGTTGAAACAATAAGGCATGATAGTAAATAGCCCTCTTTTTGCCAATTGGATTGAAGAATTCACAGAACTTGGGATGTTGGGTCCAAGCTGCTTGGAAATGAAAGGGGGTGATGTTCTTAAGGTGCTCCAAGTCTTGAAAACCATTCAAGAGAGGATGCTCATCAAATTTTAGTCACGTTAAAGATTTAACTATGATTTCTGAAGACAATGCCGCAAGCAATGTTTCTCACCATCTTATTAAGTCGTTTGTGTATCCGATCATAATCCTCTACCTAGTCTGGTTTTCACGTGAACTTGGGGCCACTGCAGCCAAGATCAAATAAGTAACATGTGTCTAGGACATCTTGAAATCCATTTCTTAAGGTTGGATTATAGGGGCTCCTCCGCTTTCTCCTTGGAAACAATTAAATCACCTAAAATGACCTATAGATCCTTAATGGCCACTTCAATTAATTATTTCCACAAGATTCTTCTTGAGATTTTCTAGGGACTTTCATATGGAATGGTGAGGCATGACATTCGCAAAGTGCCCCAAACAATCTTGCAATGTATGCATTGTGTGAGAACCTATAGTTAGGAAAGAAATCAGACAGTCAAGGCGCCATAGGAAACAAATGCCCTCGGACAAACCCTATGTTTCCATCCTTTTCGAGTTGAAACTTCTGAAGCGATGAATAACAATAGAAGCTTTTTGGCTGCTAACTCGTGTCTCAAGCATCACGATTATATCTAATTTTACTTCCTTATGTAGTTAGCGGTTACCCTCTTGAATCTACGATTCCATGTGCCCCCGCAATTTCACACAAAAATCCTCATTAATTAATTTAACAGAAGAGAATGTAGGAATATAACTTATCAACAAATAGTTTAATACCACTTCCATCTAACAGTTTGAATCATAAATAAATAAATAAATAAATAAATAAATAAAAGAAATTTTGAAGCATAAATTATGTGCGAATTATATTTACCGCCTATTCTAAATAGAATAAACATATTGCTCACTCCAAATTGAATAATCATGTTGCTTATACTTCCTAAAATATTGATCCTTAGCTCATTCAACTCAAATACAATTCGTGGTTATTAGTTGAAGCGTTAAGCTGCAGTTGGACTGAAATCATTATTGTTGGCATGGCTGGAGATTTAAGTCATTTGCAGATTATGATCGAGTGTTATGTGCAAAGAATAAGGTCTGTTCTCATAGACAACAAATAATCGTTGCAATATTTGCATGTGTCATGGGTTCATGGGAAAGTGATTCTTAAATGTTGTTTGGAAAGCTAGAATTTCTTAAGTTCGAAAAACATGGTTGAACTAAAGCTGATGATTTTTTTTTTTTCATCCAAGGATACTAATATGTAGTTCGAGGATGAAAAATTCTTCCAATAGATATATTTGTCTGAAATCAAGCTGAGGCCAAAATCAAGCTGAGGCCAACGTATATATTAAACCAATGGAGATTATAATTGTTTATGAAGTACTCTCATGCGATATATCAATGCCCGTTTAGCAATTGGAACTTGGGCAAAACAAGTATAAATCTATTGGTATCAAAGAAGTTTGTCATTGTTTATGAAGTTCACCTTGTTTAGCAATTAGAAATCTTTCATTCGGTTTTGTCAAATGATGTAACGTTTAGTAGAATAAAGTTAGAATCTGGGATTAAAATTCAGAGTCATGTGATCCTAAATTTTTGCATCTGATTTCTGCTAAGCAGGAACCAAAACCTTACTACAACATTAGCTTTTTTTTTCTTAATGCCGTTGTAATGACATATTCGAACCACCTTGATTCAATCTCGATCATTCCATACCTGAACTTATAGATCGTTACTTTATCATTTCTCTGAAAAACCTTTTCTCCAATTTCATGCAAAAAAAGTAATTTTTTGACATTCTTGTTATTATTTCAAAGATATTTCATTAAAAATTACTAGAAAATGTTATTTCATATACATTACTTACATATTTACCAAATCAATCTATTCGAATTTCATATATATTATTATTTGTTCAGTGTATCTGAATGCATTAACTAGTTGTTGTCAACATTGTAGTATAATAGTAATAAATAAATATAATACACATTGTTGTTAGCATAGTAGGAGTGAATACAAAATAGAGAATATTGATCCTTAGCTCATTCAGCTCAAATACAATTTGTAGTTATTAGTTGAAGCGTTAAGTTGCAGTTGGACCGAAATCATTATTCTTGGCATGGCTACAGATTTAAGTCCTTTGCAAATTATGATCGAGTGTTATGTGGAAAGAATAAGATCTATTCTCATAGACACCAAATAATTGTTGCAATATCTGCATGTGTCATGGGTTCATGGGAATGTGATTTTGAAATGTTGTTTGGAAAGCTAGGATTTCATAAGTTCGGAATACATGGTTGAACTAAAGCTGATGATTTTTTTTTCATATAAGGATACAAGATATATTTGTCGTAAATCAAGCAGAGGCCATATATAAATTATACCAATGAAGATTATCATTGTTTATGAAGTACTTTCATGTTATATATCAATGCCCGTTTTGCAATTGGAACTTGGGCAGAACACACATAAATTTATTGGTATCAAAGAAGGTTATCATTGTTTATGAAGTTCTCCCAAGTGATATATCAAAACCCTATTTAACAATCAAAATTTTTTATTGATTCTGTCAAACGATGTGATATTTAATAAAATCACATCAAAATCCAAGACTAAAATTTAGAGTCACGAAACCTTAAATTTTTGTGTCCAATTTTTACTAAACAGGAATAAAAACTTTGCTACAGCAGCAACATTGACTTTTTTCTTAATGTCATCATAATGACATATTCGAACCATCCTGATTCAATCTCGGCCATTCTATATGCTGAACTCAGAGACGATTACTTTATATTTCATTGAAAAACCTTTTCTCCAATTTCACGCCAAAAATTATTTTTTGGCATTCTTGTTATTATTTCAAAGATATTTCATAAAAAAATATTACTAGAAATGTTATTACATATACATCACTACATATTTATCAAATCAATCTAATTCAGTTTTCATATGTATCATTATTTGTTCAATTTATCTGAATGCATTAACTAATTGTTATCAATCTAATAGTAATATCAGTAGTAATAAATAGATATAATTCACTTTGTTGTTCGCATAGCAGGAGTGAATACAAAATAGAGAATATACGTAACTAACTATCGACTTATGGAAACATTTTCAGTTAGAAACTCTAACTTACTACTAACTAATTCAAATTAGTTATATCTCTATAACTTTTAAAATTTATATAATATTTACCGTGCATGCATCGGGTTAAGACTTAAGACTAGTTCTTCATAATAAAGGAGCTGAAATAGGGATCAAGGTAGAATAGTTAATAATATCTGGAATTCGATTTTTATATGTGAATATCAAATTAGTAAGACTCTATGACTAATTGAGATTTTAGTTCTTGATTGATATACATAATTAAATATTTATAACGGAATATTGGAGTTAAAGTCCAATACAAACTAACTTTGATGTCGCAAAAAACTCTCATACGTCAAAATTAATTGCCGTATATATAAAAGCCAACTTTGTTTACGTCCACCCAAAAAGAACTTGATGACGTTACAATGAGTCCCACAGTGCCCTACAAAGCTATGATTGCCCACCACCGTCCACAATGGGCGCCCTCCTCTCCAAGCAGCTCAAGCGGCGCAGGTCCCTGGCCGCGGAGAAACAAGCCCTTCTTGATCTCTTAGAGTCCTCCGGCGAGCAGTTCCCCGGCAGCGACTACCGCCCACCGGACCGCAAGACGTGGATGTCCGCCCTTGGCCCCGCCAGGCTCCGCGTCAGCCAGATTGTCTGGCCCGGCACGCACGACTCCGCCACCGACGTGATCGGTGTCTGCTTCATCACCCGCCCCTTCGCGCAGTGCCAGTCCAGCTCCGTGTACCAGCAACTCGTCGCCGGCGCCCGCGTCCTCGACGTGCGCGTCCAGAAGGACCGCCGCGTCTGCCATGGCATCCTGGTCACGTACAGCGTCGACGTCGTCCTGGAGGACGTTAAGCGGTTCATCTCGGAGACGGAGTCGGAGGTGATCATCCTCGAGATCCGCACCGAGTTCGGCCACGGCGACCCCCCGGGGTTCGACAAGTACCTCGTCGAACAGCTCGGCAACCTCCTCATACCGCAGGACGATGCCGTGTTCGACAAGACGGTGGCCGAACTGCTGCCCAGACGGATCATATGCATGTGGAAGCCGCGCAAGTCGCCGAGCCCCGAGCGCGGCGACGTGCTCTGGAGCGGATGGTACCTGAAGGACGACTGGATCGACACGGACTTGCCCATGACCAAGTTCGAGAGCAACATGAAGCACTTGAGCATGCAGCCGACGTCGGCGACGCGGAAGTACTTCTACCGGGTAGAGAACACGGTGACGCCGCAGGCGGACAACCCCGTCATGATCGTGAGGCCGGTGACGGAGAGGATCCGCAGGCACGCGCGTCTGTTCCTAGCGCAGGCGTTCGCCAGGGGGTTTGCCGACCGGCTGCAGGTTTTCTCGACGGACTTCATAGACGAGGACTTCGTGGACGCGTGCGTGGGATTGACCCACGCAAGACTTGAAGGCAGAATGCATGAGCATAACATAGTCTGGGCTGAAGACCCCGTTGTCCGGGTCTCTATCCCCATCTCTGCTCCCATCCAATCCTTTCCAAGAACAAGAATATTAGTCCGGATTCTAATTCCGATTCTTATTGGAATCGGAATTGGCGTATCTCCGTTAAAATCTGGAAGTAGATCATAATTTTTTCATTAAAATTGTTTTGTGAATTGTAAAAAATAAGTTATTATGTTAAAATAATACAATTAGATTTTATGTAATAAACTTAATAGATATATAATTGTGCTATCGAATATTGAAAGAAAAGATAATATTGTTTCGATCAAATAATTGGTAATATTTTCTCTCAAGAGTTTTCATGAAAAGTACGACTTGCCCTTTTCATATATGGGCGTGAAGAATATTTTCCGGTAGACTTTGGTAGAGTTTTTTAGTTGCGTTTATCCAAAATTTCTATGAAAGAAAATTATTTTTTTACTGCTTTTTTGAAAAAAAAAATTAGCAAATCTTCTTGAAACAATGTGGTTCAAAGTAGATGTGCTTTGATTCAAAGCATATGGATAATTAGGATCTTCATTCAATCCTCGCTTAAATTTTAAGAATGAGATTAAAACATATATTTGTGATACCATTGTCTTATACAATGATATCAAAATATATAATTTTGATATGAGTTTATTTCGAATGTTGGACGAGAGAGAATGTGTCACACGGAAGAGGCCACAAAGATTCAACAATGCTCATTTTTAACTAGATTATATCCTAGCATAACAACAAAGATTTATTGTTAAATAGATACATATAGAACAACCTTAGCCCTTCGTAATGAAGACCAAGGATCCCAAAACTCTCTGATAAGATAATTGACAAATGGGCAACACAAACATCTTAGATGGGATCTCTTTTGGGATATCAAATGGTAATTTTACTCCAAATCTAAATTCATATAGCAATGGTAGTCAAATTCTAATAATTCCCTCTTATCAATTGGATTCCTCGATGACAAATAGAATATCATATATTGTCAATAAATTCAAATAAGCATAATCTTCATGGCCCACCTATTTATAGAATTAGTTTGTCTAACCTTCTTGCCAATAAATTTGGAAGGACATCGCTTTTCTCATGTGTAAATTCGGATGAAGGAAACACACATGTCCTACTTGTAGATTTGGATAAACACAATCCACCTAGTCCACCCATCCATAGATACATAAGGTTATGATTTGCATAGCACATATTCCAGTTGGCATAGCTTGTCTAATCTGCCTATCCGCTTATTCATATAGATTTTAGGTTATGTTCCATTGTCATTGCATATTATCTTACAATATACATTTCCTATCAGAATCACTTATTAAATTATTGACGATGTATATTATCTTATTTAGTATATAGAAGTAATGTGTCTGACAATCTTTATTATCTTATTTATTATATAAAATAATTAATAAATATATACATTTTTTACTAAAATACTCTTGAATAAAATAATTATGTTTATAAATTTAAATAAATTATTTGAACTTGAATCACAAACATATACCCTAAACTCAAAAAAAATATAGATCAAACAAATAAATATATAAAATAAGTAATATATAATTTTCTAAAATTAATAATAGAAAATTAACAAAAAATATTCTAAATGTTTATTATATTTTAATAATTAATAATAAATATTTATTAGTTATAATATATGAAAATTTTATTATAATTATTAATAATACTAATATTAAAATTAGTATGAATAATAATAATAATAATTTATTTAATGATAATGATAAAAATAAAAGTATTAGTATAGTAATTAATAATTATTATACTAATTAATAAAATATTGTATTAATTTTATTTGATTATTTTTATCATCTATTTAAATAAAATTTTAAAGGACGAATGTGGAAAAAAAATTTAGGACATTATCAAAGTGGCAATCTGGATTGTTCCCTCTCCCATGTACAATCAGATTGCCACTTCACAAGCAATCTGCATTGACTGTCAATATAGATTGTTTATAAAATTAAAATCAGTGAACAAGGTAATGCGGTGGGCCTAGGTAATTTAATACAACATTACCAGTAATATGAAAAGATTACCTCTATAGAAATGCCCCCTTAGATGGATGCAATTAATTTGGTCCACACATATTCAGATGGACACGACCCATTTTACCCACCCACGGGGTTTAAGCAGACTCAACTAGCCAGTAGCTTGAGATGGGTGAGACACAACCTGCTCATATATTTAGATGGATACAACTAGTTCATTCATAAATATAGATGAGCTCAACCCGCTCGGACCTATTCTAGCATATCCACATATTCATATAAGCACGATCCACATTGCTTACTACTAGATCTAAGATGGGCATGTCTTGTTAGGCATATTCACATATATAGATAAGCATTGCTCATCTACATATTAAATAACTTCTCCGCCTACCCCACCACCGCCAAGATGATGTCTACAATGCACAATGTGACTCCTAGCCCATGCACCCTATGTTCTCCTAAATTCGTCTTTGCTTAAGATGTCATTGACATCTTCACTTCATCCAATGATGAAGGATTACTGTCTAACTTGGCTTTGATGGGGAATCACCATTGAACTTGGCTCTGATGGGTGATCAACGTTGAGCATAGCTACTAATTTGATGAGAATGCTACCATAATATAGCTTCACTACTAACTAATTATGAATGATATCAAAACATATATTTCGGTACTAGTTTTTTAAATATTGTACCAAAATATATAGCTTTGATACTAATTTATTATGGATGTTGAATGAAAGAGAAGATATGAAACAAAAAGAGGACCTAGATTTCACTACAAGAAAACATCAAAATTGCGTCGATTTGCAATGAGCGTTTTTCGGACGCCTTAAGTCCGTCGCAAATTCCCTCTAAAATTCGTATTTGCTATCGATCTTAATATTTGTGTCTGAAAATTTTATTGCAAATTCACTATTTTCATGTATTGTTTAATGATATTCAATTTAACTGGGTTACATCCTCAAGTGGTAATAAAGTTTCATATGGGTAAAGCCTACTTGGCCACCGATAAATTTGGATGGATGCAATTACATATATATATATATATATATATATATATATATATAAAACTACCCGCAACGGCTGCAACGGATAGATGGCTGGTTGACTAAAAGACATGCGGAGAAGTTGCTCAGTGAAAGGGTGCATGGAGTGGTTTCCAAGTACCAACAGGTGCCAAGCGCCAAAAGGCGCCAATGAAAGATAGAAGTTGGCAAAGGGGACAAAATTCAAATGAATTGGTGCGAAGGGAGGTAACTCCTTAGTGGTTGGAGGAAACCACCAGCCTTAGGCCTACAAAAGAGGATTTCGGCCAAGGCACTGGGGGTGGATGGATGCATGCGGATTACATGCAGGCCAAGGCACATAATTGAGGCAAAATAGTAAAGGAAAGTCCCTATTCGGCTATTCTATCTTGAAAGTGCATTGTGGGGAAGAGGCACATGGCCAGGTGTGAAGAACTTCATCCTGCGACTGCCTTAACATCTCCAGCCCGTCTTGTATTTCGGGAAGTGATCCTGTCTTCTAGAGTTCCTTGACAAAGGAGGAGTGTTCCGTTGCGACTTGGGCTGCTTAGCCTTCCTGTGGTGAAGAAGTGCTAAGGCCATCACGGCTTGAGAGTTTAAGCCCGTGACAATTTAAACTGTCACAACCTTATTTTTCAGCACGTGATGGCCTTAGAACTTTGCAATACAAAGACTAAGCAGCCGCAAATCAGAAGACTAAAGTGCCTTTGATTTCAATGCCAAGATCTCATAATGTAATAAAAACAAGAACACTCACACTTTGAGGGGAAAAGGAACTCTTTATTACTTTAGCATTTTTGCTTACAAGGGTCACAATGCATACACTAATGCATCCTCTGCCAAACACACTTGACATGGATCTCATTATAAGATTACAACACAAGGTAGTTTTGGAACTACCCAACAGTTGTGTCTATTGTCACCCTTTGGCATAAGGCACCCCTTCATGGTACATGGCACCTTTTCATGGCAACCCTTCACCAAAGTAGTTTTCCTGGACACATAACTATACAATCACTGTCCAACAGTTACATAACCAACATTATCCAAAAACCTCTTTCACACAAATAGGCTAACTGCCTATGATAACTACCCAAATTGCAGCGCCTACCACCTATTTAATGAAATGCTCCAGTGGTTGCGGCTGTCCGATGGGGCTTGCATGACGCTGACTTGGCTCATTTGGGCGGAGCGTTACAACCCTCCCCCACCGAACTTGTTTTCGTCCTCGGCAACGCCTTGAACCTTGCAATTGCCTTCGCGAATTGCCACAAGTAATGCTCCTTCTCCCAAGAGTCTTTGATGGCTGGGTCGCCCTTCCAATGCACCAAATATTCTGTCATACTTGGCTTGGCCCTTCGATTATGTTGCTCCCCCAGAATTTCGAGAGCCTCTCTATCAAAAGACTTAATCACATTCAGGGCGGTCTTGATGACTCGCCCCTTACCATATCCTCAAGGTCTTCATGAAAAGGCTTCAACATACTTACATGAAAAACAGGATATAACTTCAATCTCGGTGGCAAGTTGATCCAATAGGCCATATTCCCTACTCATCCTATAACTTCGAAGGGTCCTTTGTACTTCTGAATCAGCCCTTTATGCAACTTGCGGAGTTTCTTGAACTGCCTTGCACCCAATTTTACAAGGACACGATCACTCACTTGGTACTCCACATGCCTCGGATTTCGGTCCGCAATTTTTTTCATCTTGTTGGTCGCCTTGTCCAGAATGGCTCTGGACATTTCCAAGTTATCCAGCCAGTCATTGACCACTTGGAATGCAGCGGGGCACTTACCACCGTAGTGCGTCGCCAATCTTGCTGGGGTGAGAGGTTGCCTTCCTATCACCAATTCAAACGGGATCTTCTGTGTTGCTTCACTTCTTTGCAAATTGAAGGAAAACTTAGCGACATCCATCAACTTGGCCCAATATTCTTGGTTGGCACCTGCAAAATGCCTCAAATAGATTTCAAGGAGATGGTTTACCCTTTCCGTTTGACCATCCGTCTGGGGGTGGAATGCCGTCGAAAATCTGAGGTCCGTGCCCAACAACTTGAACAACTCTATCCAAAATTTCCCTACGAACTGAGGATCCCTATCACTTACAAGGATTTCTGGTACTTCCCAAAGCTTCACAACATTCTTTACGAACAAAGATGTTGTCTCCTATGCCGAACATTCACGTGGTGCAGGAATGAATGTCCCGTACCTGGAAAACTTGTCCACCACCACAATTATTGACCCAAACCCTTTTGACTTGGGCAAAGCAGAAACTAAATCCATGGTGAGAATTTGCCATGGTTTCTTCGGCACCGACAAAGATTCCAATAACCCTTCCATCTTCTTTTTGTTCCACCTTGTCCTGTTGACAAATAAGACAAGTCCGAATATATGAGTCTATGTCTTCACGCATACCTGACCAGAAGTATGCATCCTCAACCAAGGCTCGTGTACGGGCTGCTCCCGGATGTCCCGCCCACTTGGAGTCATGACAATCATGCATTATCATCCTCCGCAAGTTCTCCCACCAAGGGACGAACAACCTGTTACCAACAGTGCACAACAATTCTGTTTCCACCCAGAACCGTTTGGACCTGCCTTTGGCCACTGATCGCAACAACTCAACTGCCTAAGGATAATGCTTCAAACCCTCACGAATCCTCTCATGAAAATCCATCTGAATGGAAGATATAGTCGCAAACTGGGCCTTGCGACTCAGGGCATCGGCTGCTACATTTGTCCTTCCTAATTTGTATTCCAACACATAATCAAACTTAGCCAAGAAATCCTGCCAACGCACCTGCTTGGGACTTACTTTCTTCTGGTTCTGGAAGTATGAAGTAGCCACGTTGTCCGTCTTGACAACAAACTTACTCCCGAGTAAGTCTCCATACTCTGAGACAATGTACCATGATTGTCATCTCTTTATCATGCACAGGGTAATTCCTTTTCGCATCATTCAATTTCTTGCTATCGAAGGCAATCGGGTGTCCTTTCTACATAAGTACACCCCTAAAGCAAAATCTGATGCATCAGTTTGTACTTCAAATGCCTTACCATAATCCGGAAGCCGAAGACAAGGTTCTCAACCACTGCCTTCTTCAAATATGTGAAAGCTTCTTGACACTTTTCATTCCACTTCCACACAACCTTCTTTTTGAGCAAATTTGTTAAGGGTGCTGCCCGTCGCGAGACCCCTCCAGGAATCTTCGATAATAGTTGACCAAACCGAGAAAAGAACATAACTCCGATACGTTCGCGGGAGGCTCCCACTCTTGGATGGCTTGTACCTTAGACACATCCATATGAATCACTCCTCCCTTAATGTGGTGTCCTAGGAACATGATCTTTGTCTACCAAAACAACACTTCTCCTTCTTCAGGTAGAGGTCGTTTGCCTTCAACAATCGGAGGACCTCTTTTAAGTGTTGCACATGTTCTTGCATATTCTCTGAATACACCACAATATCATCCAAATACACCACTACACACTTATCCAAAAGTGTGTGGAATATCCAATTCATCAGTGTTGAAAATGTCGCAGGTGCATTCGTCAAACCAAAGGGCATCACGAGGAATTCATATGAACCATACCTTGTCACACAGGTCGTCTTTGGTTCATCCCCTTTGGCAATGCGCACCTGCCAGTACCTGGATCGCAAATCCAACTTGGAGAATACCTTGCCTTTCTCCCAACCGATCAAACAAATCTGCAATCAACGGAATCAGATACCTATTCCGAACAGTTATCTTGTTCAGTGCCCTGTAATCAACATACATTCTCATCGATCCATCTTGCTTCCTCTGAAACAACACTGATGCTCTGAACGGTGCTTTTGATGGCCGAGTGAAGCCCGCCTTCAACAGTTCACCCAACTGTTTCCTGGGTTCCTCCAACCTTGGAGGTGCCATGCGGTACGGACCCATGGCTGGCAGCTTCGCACCAGGGACCAACTCTATCTCATGGTCCACTTTACGTCTAGGTGGCAACTTCTGTGGTAACTCCCGAGGCATCAATTCAGCGAACTCCTCAAATATCACCTGAATTTCCAAGGGTACAACACTTGCTTGGCCTACTTCATCCGCAACTATTGTAGCGAAGTAAGTTTGTTCTTTCTTTTGAATACCTTTGAATATTTGCATGGCCGACAACATCCGACTGTCGATGCATGCTCGTATCAAAGGTACTTGGCACACCTGATCCTTAGATGTTAAGAAGAGGGTATTCGTAGCAAGTTTTACCTCTTGAAACACATCCAGGAATTCCATCCCCAAGACAAGGTGATGATCATCCATTTCGACCACTGTTAAGTCTCCACTTCCGACCCAATCTCCCATCTTCATAGTGACTCCATGTGCAACTCCGTGGATTGGCTGTGACGCTGAATTCACAGTCTTGATTAACCCTGGCTCTTTGGTGAATGAAACTCCGAGTCTTGTGGCCTCCCCCATTGCCACGAAGTTGTGTCGCCCTTGTATCCAACAATGCTGATGTAGGGACGTCATTCACCAATACCTCCACAAAGATGAGTCCTTTCATCGAAGACTTCATCTTTTTCATTGCCATATTTGATGCAGTAGCCGTCAATGCCATTATCGAACTCATTTGAGCCGTCGGGGCATTCTCTGTTTGTCCCGATGAAGAAGCCGTAGAATTCAGATTTTTCAGGGTACATTCCTACAAGTAGTGAGGGCCTCCACACTTGAAACACTTCACGCTCGTAGGCTTTCCCCATAGGGGTTTGCCATCCTTCTTCCGCTCTTCTTTGCCGCCTTTCCCGGGCTTGTCCTTCCTGAACTTTCCCTTCTCGATCTTCTCCCTCACTGTCGACTCCTTCTCCTTGGAGTAATCAATCAAAGATTTTGCCTTCTTGATGGCAGCAACCACGGTCTCCACACCGCTTCGCTCCACTTCTTGTGACACCCAGAACTTCACCCAATTTTGGAAATAGAAGAGGCGCTGATCTTCCGTCAAGTCCAGAAGTTCTAACATGAGGCACTGGAACTGCTTGACATATTCCTTGATGGTTCTGGTCTGTTTGAGGTCGAGCAGTTTCTTCATGGCTTCCTTGACAACATTTTTGGGATAAAATTGTCCCCTAAATTCTGCCTTGAAGTCTTCTTATGTTCTTATCATAACCTTCTCATCAACCTCCGCCTGTCTCCACCAAAGTAATGTGTCTTCCTCCAGAAAACGCAATGCCGCCTGGATCTTGTGATCATCACAAGTGATATCGCTATTCTTAAAACCTACCTCCAATTTCCACAAGAAGCTATCAATCATCTTGGCTTCTCTTTTGCCAACATATGTTGGCGGATCTGGGCCACGATACTTGGGCATCCAGTTGCCTCTTATCTCCACCCTTCCAGTAGCCAAAGACCTCGCAAGACCCCTTTCGAGAGATTCGATCTTGTCTTTTTCGAAACCCTCTAAATTGGCCATTTTTTCCTCTAAAGTGCCAATTGCCGCTTTCAGTTCATCCAGTACTCCCCAACACCCTCAAATGCTGATAGTTGATCTTCGATGCTCTCCAGTTTGTCCTGAAGACCAAGAATGTTGTGTTGCACCAAGTCCAGATTCTCTTCCATGGCTGCGAGACTCATCTCAGTCTTGATCATCCTTTTCTTTTTCTAGCCCGACTTCTCCTGGCCAATATCACTTGTTGTTCCTATTGTTTATGACATCGCTCTTGGCTCTGATACCAAAACTATCACGGCCTTATTTTTCAGCACATGATGGCCTTTGAACTTTGCAACACAAAGACTAAGCAGCCGCAAATCAGAAGACTAAAATGTCTTTGATTTCAATGCCAATATCTCACAATGTAACAGAAACAAGAACACTCTCACTTTGAAGGGAAAATGAACTCTTTATTACTTCAACATTTTTTGCTTACAAGGGTCACAATGCATACACTAATGCATCCTCTGCCAAACACACTTGACATGGATCTCATTATAAGATTACAGCAAAAGGTAGTTTTGGAACTACCCAACATTTGTGTCCATTGGCACCCTTTGGCACAAGGCACCCCTTCATGGTACATGGCACCATTTCATGGCAATGTTGAATCTAGGATCCCGAGAATGTTTTGAATGATCACAAATTTGTAAGTGAACTCAGCCTATACTGATGAACTTGGTTGAGCTGATTTCTGTAACAGGACATAGTCAAGTTCAGTACAGCGGTCGACCTGAGCTAAAGGAATGGACGACCACTGCACACGTAATATATATCATGAAGAACCATATGTGTGCAGTGGGCGTCCTAAGGATATAAGCGGTCGACCAATATCAGAGGGGGAGTTCATATGAGCAGCAGCAAAGCACAAACGGTC
>LTAE01007875.1:11015-21768 GCA_001647135.1 Pontederia paniculata | reverse complement strand
TTAACTCCGGTCGTCCTTCCTTTATCTTTGGACGATCGGTCAACCTCTGATTCCTCTTCTCATGTACTTCTCCTTCAATATCGATCGATCACTCTGTATTCTTAGGACGACCGTTGCACACATATGCTTCTTCTGAAATGTCTTCCATGTGCATAGGTCGTCCATTCTTTTAGCTTTGATCGACCTTTCATATTCTGAACCTGAATTATCCTGTTACAGAATTCAGCTCAACAAGTTCATCAGTACAAACTAAGTTCTCTTACAAATTTGTGATCATCAAAACACTCTCAGGATCCTATATTCAATATGTTTCTCCCACTATGTCCCAATACTTCATGTAGAATTCCAGGGTGAATCCATTAGGACCTGGTGCCTTTCCTAAGGGCAAGGACCAAAAGGAGGTTTTTATTTCCTTAGGAGTGATAGGGGATTTTAGGCTACCTATGTGATCTTGAGAGAGTGATGGAAGATCATGCCAGTGTTCTATACTAATAGGAGGGAGATCAGGATTTTGACATAAGTCCTTATAGTGTGTGACAAAATCTTGACAAATGTCCTGGCCAGTTATAAGGATGTCTCCTGAGGCTGAGATAAGGTTCCTAATTTCTTTTCTTTTCTGTCTGAACATGGTGCTGAGATAAAAAAAAATGGTGTTTTTATCCCCTTGGCCTAACCACTTTACTCTAGATTTTGACTACCATTTTAAACTGATTTATCTAAAAGCAACATGAAGGTGATAGAGAGACCTAAGTTTCCCCAGATCCTGTGGACTTAACTCCTGTTGTTCATCGTGTAATTCTAACTTGGTAATGTTCTCCTTAACTATTTGAGCCCTACTTTCTAAAGAACCTAATTTGTGTTTGTTCCAATGTAAGGTTTTGTCCTTAACAGATTTCAAGGATTGATGTAGGTGGTCCCATGAGTTCTGGAGGCCCATAATTGTTGCATTATGTCTCTAGATTTATGGTAGTCGAACCAAGATAATTCATATTTGAAAGTTATAGGTTTTCTACATTCTAAATTAACATTTAGTAACAAAGGAGCATGATCTGATGATTTAACATCCATATCTTTAATCTTGAGAGTAGAGAATTTCAGAAACCAATGCGGATTTAAGAACACTTGATCTAACTTGCACAAAAATCTTTCCTGGGCCATGCCGATTACTGCACCAAGTATACTGACAGCCCTCAGAAGGAATATCAAGCAGTCCCTGACATGCAATTAACTCACGGAAAGCACGAATTGACCTAGAGAGGTGAAAGGTTTTACCTCCCCTTTTGTCCTCTTTGACATAACACAGAATTAAAATCCCCTACTAACGCCCATGGAATATCATCTAAGCTTAACCGGGAGAGGTGGCTCCACAGTTGCGCTCGGACTTTTGCAAGGTTAATAGCATACACACATTCAACAAAAAGGACAAATCAATGGTGGACACTGTTGCATGTAAGAATTGAGAGGATGATTTGACCGATATCACCTGGATATGTTGGCCTTCCCAAGCAAGGATCCTTGCCATGTCCAACCCATTCGGCGTATGACCTGTCTGAGTTTTCCTTGTTTGAGTGTGTTTCTACAAATACTATTATATCCGGCTTTTGGTGTCGAATCATGTCGGTGAGGCGATCCCATTTTTTCCCTCTATTCTCCCCCCAACAATTCCACGACAAGATTTTCATATGTTGAGGTCAAGGGTGGACGAGTCACCCATGAAACTCCCGACCTGGGCGCCCTACAACATGTTGACAACATTAGTATTGACATCCTTGATAAAGTTCTTATCTTTGTTCTTCTTTCTTCTTCCCCATTTGGTTTTACCTGTGAGCACCGGGGGGTCTCTTGGGGGCGGCTTTGCTTCACTCCTGGCCACCTACTTCCTTGGGCCACGCTCAAGGTCGGAGTAAACCAGCTCCTCCTCCTTTGACTCTGAACTATCTCGGGTTGATTGTCCTTCTGGCTCCTCTTGGACGAGTTTGGTCCTCATCATCGCCACCAGAGCTTCATGTGAATTGTTGCTCCTTTGGACAGGGGCCGTCACTGGCGATCGCTGCCTTCGCAGGGGACCTGGAACTGATAGATGGGAGAGGATCACCGATGTGCCCCCTAGAGGAGGTCTCTCTGATATCGTCGTTTAGTCTCCGACCTCACTAGTAGATTTCTCAGTGTGGTGAAAAGTGGGTGAAGGTGAGAGGCCTGAGTTGGCACATTGAGGTTGGATAAGCCCCTTTAAAGGCTCCTCGATAACCATTGTGCGGTAGTGCAGACCACGTGTCTTCTAATGAAGGACCTTCCCATCAGCCACAATATCAGAGCCGACTGTTTGCTCAATAATATCTTCATCAGCTAAAACCCCATTTTGCCCCCCTCTACTTCTGAGCCATATCTATACCTTTTAGCTTGGAGACCATCTTGATGCCACCACGTGTCCGACTACTCCATCCAGTGGAAGTGACTTTGCTACAGCAACAGGAGGCTCGATGTGTCCAATTCGGCACGGTTCATCTGGTTGAACCCCGTTTGAGAGGCTCGAATCCACGGACCATAAACCAGAACCCTCTCGGCGGCATCACCTTTCACCTCCCCCAACCTTCCCGGATCCAGCCTCTCAGGGCAGTACTCTAGTCGATGTCCTTCTTAGACACAATGGAAACAAAAGGGCAGTAAGTGTTCATAAAGTACTTTCTGAAAGTAACATTTACTGTCCGACTGTCGGATCCAAACTCCCTACTTGACAGGTTTTGAGAGATCGAGTTCTTCACAGATTTAGCCCTCCACTACCCTAATCGGTTCATTCTTCATTTGAAGCGGAGCACCAAAAATCGAAGCTATGCGCAAGATGGAACTCTGGTTTCCCAGTTCAAAAGCCAAATCTGGAAGCCAGATCCACATGGGGGTAGCCATTGATTGCTATTCCGCCGGTCTGAAAAAAGGTTTTTCTTGCATAAGATGGAGGTCGATGTTGCTGATCTCGCATGGAATTTCTATAACTACACGCAACCGCTCCTCGCTGTTAGTAAAGGTAAATAAAATACATCAGTTACCCAGAGCTGTGATCTCCAAGGGTTTTTTCAGGTTTCAGAGCGAGGGAAGGCCATATCTAAGAATCTCCGCTGCGCGTGTGCTCCTGTGGACATGGCTGGCGAGCTGCTAAGATCTGTCTTCTACCGCTTCCTAGGGGATCACCACTTCGTCCTATATTGTCTCATGTATGCAGCGCCATTGTCGGTGGGGACATTGCCCCCATGAGGGGTGCTGGAGCTCGCATTATGTCGGACCATGTATGACTATGGTTAGGATTTATGATAGATGGGGGGTTTGTCAAGAGAATAGAAGTCGGTTGCGTAGGGACATTTTGATTTGGGAACTTAGTAGGGGAGGCTGAGAGGAATCGAAGAGGAGAGATGGGAGATAACAGGGTGACTAGGGGGAAGGGGGATCGAAGGCGGAGACGAAGGCAGAGGAGGCTCCTGGTCTCTCATCTCACATCCCTTCCACCGCCCTGTCCTCCGCTTCTTTTGTCATCAGCACACGCTATTTTTTTCAGTATATCAATAATCTACTAAAAATTATTTATCTCTCCGGATCATGACCAATAACTTAACATGATCGCATACCTGAAGTCTCAGATGGAAATGTTTCTTTCTTTGAATTCTTTGGCTTAAACAGAAAAAAAAAATTCTCCTCAAGATCACGGCCAAAGACATGGTGTGTTCACTGCATCTATTCTACCATGTTTCAGGACTTCTATGTTATCATCTGACGTAATTGCTTCTGAAAAGGCATGAACTGTTACGGGTCTACCATTCCCTAGATCAGTCTGAGCAGTGAAAATGTGAAATCAGTTACTTTGGTTAAATAAATGACAGTAAAATCAGTCTATCAGATCTGAGTATTCTCTTTAAGAAAAGAAACTATATGTTAAAAAGACATCCGACTAGTCATTATGGGGCCGTTTGGACGCAAGAACTTAAGCTTTTGATAGACCCCCAAGAACTAATCGATTAGACAAATAAATTTTAGTTTAGAATTTGGATAAAAAAAGTATAATGATGAAGAGCTAAAAAGTTGATTAGATATTTTAGTTCGATGAGCGTTTGGATGAACTTTTAGACTAAAAGATAAGTTTATTTTTTAAAAGATAAAAATATTATATATATATATATATATATATATATATATTTATGATAATTGATTTTCATTTATTTATATGCCTACTAAATTAATTAATAATATAAAGTTGCTTTAAAATACTACTAACAATAATTATTATTTACTCATTTAAATAAGAAAAAGATTTAATGTGATTATATCAAACAGTAATATCGCATATTATAAAAAAATTAGTTTGATTAAGGATGAATTAAGTAAATATTATAAAAATTTGAGATATTATAAATACCAAAAAATAATTAAGATATTACAAATATTTAGAACTAAGAAAAGAGAAACATAAATTTGAATTTATGTGAAAAGGACCAATGCAACAAAAAAAATAAAATAAAAAAAGTTAATTTCAAATAATTTTATTAATTAAATAGAATAACAAAAAATAGTGTAATATTATTTTAATAAAATAAAAATTGTTTAATTTTTTTAAATAGAATAATAGAATTGTAATATTATTTTAATAAAATATAATATTATTTTAATTATTTTAAAATAATAATAGAAAATAGTATAATATTATAATAATTAAGATAAGATAAAATAGTATTATAGAAATTAGTGATTTAATTAGAAGTATGAGCTAATTAAAAAATTAAGATAAGTTAAAAGTATAACACCCAAAATAAAGTTAAGAAAAAACTGAAAAAGAAAGGAAACTTAAAAGAAAATTAAAAAGAAAAAAAATTGGTTTAAGCCATCGGTTGGTTCTTGCCAATGACAAGAACTAAAACCAATCAAGTTCTGGTCACGTGATGCTTTGACCAGAACTTGATTTGCTAATGATGAATTTTTTTTTCATGAGGTGTTTGCCAGAACCGGTGGAAACTAGGGTTGGTTCTAGCCCTAGTTCTTACATTCGAACAGGCCCCGTACGAAATATGGGGCTCCGGAAGGAGGCTACCATCCCAAAAGATATCTTTGGTGCTCAAGCGACCAAAATTTGTAACAAAAAAATATTGCCCCTTTTGGTTAGCATTGTTTTACTTTTCAAAAAGAATTTTAATTATCTAGAAGTAGTAAGTTCATAAGCGTCCGAGTACAAAATATCAAAGAGGCCCTGAGGGGGGCACTCCTCCTGCAGTACGACCGACATTTTTAAGGTGATTTGCTGCTCTATTTGCTTCGCGAAAGCAATGATTAATGCGAATGTTTCAAAAATGTCACAAGTTGGAGTAGATATGCTCTAATGTTTCATATTCTCCATGGTGCTTGGGCTTTATGATTGAGGATTTGAACGAGATTCATCGAGTCAATTTCCAAAATTATGTGTATGTATCCCTTTGATTTTGCAGTCTGAATGCCCCTTAAGCCTCCCCACATTTTTGCCTCTAATACCGAATACGCATCATATTGAAGTGCCCCTGCATGTAAACAAGTCCCAATGTTAGTCCATATAATAAATCCTTCTCCCCCTACTTCCCAGCTCTAGTGAAAGAGCCATCAGAGTTAATTTTAACTTTAGGATAGGAAGGGGGCTCCCACTGGACCATAATTTGGTCTTGGAAGCGTGTTGCCTCAGAATAGTGGTGTGTTGCATACTCGTTGTAGCCGCCCAAAGCCTTACACCAAACTGCTGGAATGGTTGCCATGCGTGATTTAAACATTATAGCATTTCTCAATCAACAAAGGCTCCACAGAGCGAAAGAAAAAAGAGACTATAGTTTACATTTAGAACTATAGGATAGTGAGGAACCCTCTTCCACCCAAGTGTCCAGTAATCTAGCTGTCCCTAAATGTAAAAGTTCGTACTTTTGTGTCTTAAAGAGGGTCCAAAGATCCATAGATACAGTAGAAAAAAAAAAAAGAAAAGGTGCTCGACCAATTCCAGCTCCATGCCACATAAGGGGCACAAGGGGTTAATTCCATTATCAGTGGTAGATAAGTAGTCATTAGTAGGTAGCTTGTTATGCAATAGTTTCCATAAAAAAATAAGTATTTTAGGGGGAATACTAATTGATCATACTGTTCTCCACTCTGACCTTCCAAATTTCGACAGTTAGTCAGGTTGGCGACAAATGGAGTAGTAGACAGAGCGTGCTCAAGCCCTACCATGGAAATCATGAACCCATATCCACTTATCATCATTGGCACGAGCAAATATATAATTAGAAATGAAGGCCTTTTCTACCCTCTTTCTTGGACCACAGAAAACCTCTAGCTAATTTTTCTAATGAATCTAATAATCCACCTGATATATAGGAAACACCTAGGGAGTGGACATGCATTAAGTTAATAATTGATTTACTTAACACTATGTTTTCGGCCATGTTGAGGTATTTTGTTTTCCAACTAGAAATTATGCATGCCACTTTATCAACTAGTTGTTGTTGGCTGGCCATAGAAATATGCTTTTATGACACTAGGGTACCTAGGTATCTAAAAGGAAAAAAAAACCCTATTGTGATACCTATCTTACTTTGAATGGCATTTTTTCTTTTGTTGCTAAGCTTTGGGGGTAGGAAAACTTTTGACTTCAATATATTAACCAATTGGTTAGTGAACATGTAGTATAAATTCATAATCCTTTTAATCTCAAGACAATTTTTAACCTTGGCAGCCACACAGATGACTAAATAATCAGCATACAAAAGGTGACTAATGGAGATGAGCTTATGGAGTAAGGGATTAAGGAGCCTAAGATCATAGCCTGATTCATTATAGTAGTTAAAACTTGAGATATAGTGATGAATATATATGGAAATAGAGGATCCCCTTGCCTAATACCGTTATGAGAGTAAAAAAAGGAAGAAGGTTTTCCATTTATCTAGCATGAAAAAGTAGGGGAGGTAACACAAGCCATAATCCAATCTATGAATTTAGGAAGGAGTTTCATTAGAGTCATGGTGGTTTTAATATCTCCCCAATCAACTCTATCAAATGCTTTGGTCATGTCAGCTTTTATTAATATCCCTTTCCTTTTTCCCATGTTCATACAGTGGGCTAATTCCTCACAAATCATGATGTTATCTTTGATAAAAAACTTAGTTATGAAGGCTGATTGAGAAAGATCAATGATAGAGGGCAGCACTGGCTTTAGTCTTGTTGCCAGAGTTTTAGCAACAACCCTATAGATAATGTTGCACAAGGAAATGGGCCTATAGTAAGTGACAAACTTAGGGTTATTTACCTTTGGACTGAAAATAAGATTGGTTCTGGACCACTCTCTAGGTATTACTCCAATGTGAAAGAACAAAAGGATTTCTCTTGTGAAATCCATCTGGTCCAGGAGATTTGCCCAAGGGTAATGACCAAAAGGAGGCCTTCATCTCTTCTAGAGTAAATGGGGATTCAAGTTGTTATGTTAGGGCTTGAGAGAGGACTGACAAATCTGGCCGGTCAGAGCAACTAATATGGGTTTGAGAAGGGCTTTGCCATAAAGTCTTGTAATGGTTGACAAACTCTTGAAGTATCTCCTCATCATATGAGAGAGTACTACCCATGGTCAAGGTAAGATTGTGAATTTGGTTTTTCCTCTATCGTACTATGGTACTAAGGTGACATTTTTTTGTATTTTTATCACCCTGCTCAAGCCATTTCATACTAGATATTGACCACCATTTTAAACTTATTTGTCTCAACAAAGCTACATGTTGATGATAAATGATCTAAGTTTGCCCAATTCATTTGTATTTATCCCATCTTGCTCATATGTGTCCTCTAACCTTCTAATTTTATCCTTAACTTGTTGAGCTTTACTTTCTAATAGACCCAAGTAATTTTTATTCCAATTTAAAGTTCTATGTGTCACTTTGTTTAGGGATTCATGTAATGGTGTATTTGGCCCTTTGTCCTCCCAAACTTTCCTAACCATTTCTCTAGCTTCAGGTTATTCAAACCAAAAAAGCTCATACTTAAAAGATTTGTATCTATTAAAGAGGTGATTTGTATTAAACATTAAGGAAGCATAATCAAAAGAAGTTCTATCTAAGATATCAAGATTAAGTGCAAGAAATTTAAGGAACTAGTAAGAATTAAAAAATACACGATCCAATTTGCTCCATATTCTTGCCATACCCTGTCTATTATTGTACCAAGTATACTGGTCTCCGGTAGAAGGAATGTCAATAAACCCTTGGCAAATTATAAATTCTCCAAATAGGCAAATTGATCTAGTAGGGTTGAAAGGTGTACCACCTTTCTTGTCTTCAGGAAACAACGGTGAGTTGAAATCCCCTACTATTGCCCATGGCACGTATCCTGTGTTAAAGTTGGATAGGTCTCTCCATAGGTTTTCCCTTATACTAGATATGTTGCTGGCATAAACACAGGTCAAGAGAAAAGAGAAATCAACTAAAGAAACAATTACATGAAAAAATTGAGAGGAAAGGAGGATTGGGGTCACCCAGAGGTCCTGTTCTTTCAAGGCCAGTATGATGCACTCGATGCTCGTGTTCCCTCATAGAAATACCCCTACCATCTTTGGCCGAGTTGACGGATGACCAATTCAGAGTTGTCTTTTGTTGCATGATATTCCACTAATACAATTATGTACGACTTTTGCAGCCGGATCAGGTCGGAGAGGCCATCATAGAGTTTTCCCCTAAGCGCCCCTCGATAGTTCCATGAGAGAAGCCTCATTTGTTTAGGTCTAAGGAGGTACAACTACCTCCCCTAGGACCTTGTTGACGAGCATCCTGCACAAGAATTATGTAAGCTTGAGAATTGTCACTTAGATTATTTTTACCATGTTTTGTATCTTTTTGCACTTGCTTTTTCCATTGAGGGAGGGGATCTTCGGTGGAGGTGGCTTTGGTCTTCCTTTATCTTTGTTCAACCTTGGGGTGGATTCTAGATCTGAATCCATCAAAGGCTCCTCCTCTCATTCTTCCTGGTTGAGATGGCTCTCCTCCACTTCCTCGAATAATATGTCTGCCCGACTAGGGCCTCATGCATATCCCTGGGATGATTGTTGAGAGCGGGAGCCATTGTAGTCGACTTCATCCTTCTGAGTGGCCCAACACAGATAGCAGGGAGAGGATCATTCCAGAACCAGGTAAGGGAGCCCTCTCGAAGACCGTCGAGTTTTCATGATCAGAAGAAACATATTGAGAAGTAAAAAGGGAGTGCTGCAAGGGGATAAGAGTTGGCAATGTTCATTCGAGAAGCTTATCCCCGTGGTGTGGGACACACGGCACCTGATTAGGTCTTATACGCCTTTCAAATTGATTTGACCCATCCTTAACCATAGACTCAGAGCCGTCCATTTGTTGTCTGATGATCTGATTATTTTCCGGGGCGTATTGCAGCCCACATGGCTCTTGATCAGCGCTAGCTGAGATTTTGACTTGATCAGAACCATTCTTTTCAAGTTAGTATCTTACCTTTCCAGCTACCCATTTTGCCCCTGTAAATCACTAGGAAAAAGACCGTTGGATCTTTGATGGGATCTGAACAACTTCCGTCCAACGATTGTTGATCATTTAGGTCAATACGATGTGCTTCCTTCCGGGGTCTGTTGTGGTTCACATGCACTAACCCAGTTCAAACTTTTACCCCACCGCTACGGACTACACGTAGGGTTCTACGAGGTTCATCATGTCTCTGTTGCATACTACGAGTAGGATTCCGGCGAGATCCTTCCCTAGGCTGACAGTGCTAGGAAGGAACCCACTAAGGGAACCTCAACTTCAGGCTTTGGGAGGGCAATTGGCGTCCTGGTCCTGAGAGACTTGCATCCACGGGCCATACAAAGCATCTTACCAGCGGCGATGTTGCTACCAGCTCCCAAGCCTGTAGGGTTCAGCTTCTCATGGAATCTCTCAAGTTGGTGACCTACCTTGTGACGCAGCAGAATACATAAAAGAAATCAACCCACTAATTGTACTGAATCTGAAACTTATTCGGCCTGCTAAGAGTTACTCAATTTCTGGTATGCTTGAGTAAGATCACCTGGGAAGAGTCGATATTGCTGGTTCAAGCAGCAGAAAATCGACTAATCCTAACTCTGGACTCCACCAGCACCTTGGAAGGACCTCCAAGGTTGAACCCGCACGGAGACGAATTCAGAAAAGATAGTATTTTTTTAGCAAAACAGAAAAAGGTCCTTTATTTCATCCCAGAACTCTCTTTTATAGAGTTCTGTTAAGATAGATAGTTCCAACTGATTCCTAACAGAAATCCATAACAAACTAAAACAGAAAGGAAATGTGATATGGAAAGAAACTAAATAGAGACTAAATTTGAAATACTAGAAGTAGTTAGTTATTCTAAGATTTCTTCATCAAATTCTGCATCAAGATCTACATCAGGCTCCCCTACTTCAAAGGAGCTCGTCCCCGAGCTCGGTTGCAAAGTGGTTGGTATATGGTACTTGAAGAGGTCAGCAACGTTAAAGGTTGATGAGATTCCAAATGACTCTGGCAAGTCCACAACATAGGCATTGTCATTAATTTTTCTTAAGACTGTGCAGGGACCAAACTTCTTATTGCTGAGCTTGTTGTAAGTGCCTGCTGGAAATCTATCCTTCCGAAGATGAACCATCACTAATTCCCCTTCAGAGAATATCAATTTACGTCGATGTTGATCTGCTTTTGCCTTATATATGGCATTAGATTCCTCCAAGTTCTTCTTGGTGTCTTCTTGA
>LTAE01007874.1:4373-21771 GCA_001647135.1 Pontederia paniculata | reverse complement strand
TTGGAAGGGTAAGATCTTTGAATATTCTTTTATATTAAACTTTTGTTCATAATGCTACGGGTGTGTAAGTTTTATAAGTTTAATTTTTTATATTAATTTTTTATGTACTCATTTTAGGCACCAAATATGATAATTAAATAGAATACATTTAGGGACTAACTATTACTATTGCACTTTTGGGGGCTACATATAAGATCTTCATAATAATCCTTTAGGGACCAAATTTTCTAACAATATACAATTTTAGGGACTAACACATGTTGGTCTATAGAAATATGCAACTTTAGGGACTTAATCTATTGGTCCATATGCACTTTTAGAGACCAAACATGTTACTTTTTAAAGATACACCTTCGTGGACCAATCTTCTAGTGACTGAAAAAGTTCATCCTATTGGGATTGTCTACGAATACTTGAACTCCAATTTCATGCTTGATTTTTTTCTTTTTTACTATAAGAAAGAAGATAGGAAAAGTGTAAGAGTTGTGGTTATCTATTTTGATTAATATGACTAAGGAATAGAGTGTCACGATTCGAAATGGCAACATAAATACTAGGATCATGTAACATTGTAGTTTGAAAAGTCATGTTATTTGTTCTGGTTCAAAAGCATTTGTTGAGAATTAAGAGATCTTCATGTTGTAATGTGTCATGTTAATTCAATGGATGGCTCATAGGAGTTGTCAGTCTTACATGTGGTAATGTTTCTGTTACCTGAGTACATTAGATTCTTGAATAAAGTTTTTTTGTGGTAAGTATTACATGAATGATTGTTTTGCATTACCTAAGTTTTTTTGCCATTCTAATGATAAATCATATGATAAAGTTTTTTCGGTGGTAAGTATTACCTAACTTTTTTTCAGTTCTAATGATAAATAATATGACTAATAGATAGGTATTGTCAGTCTTACATGTGGTAATGTTTCTATTACCTGGGTACATTAGATTCGTGAATAAAGTTTTTTGGTGGTAAGTATTACATGAATGATTCCTCTGCATTACCTAAGTTTTTTTTCGTTCTAATGATAAATCATATGATAAAGTTTTTCGATGGTAAGTATTACCTAAGTTTTTTGTCGTTCTAATGATAAATAATATGACTAATAGATATGCATATGAATTCTCCGTTTGCATTCATTTTAACATGATACCTCATATGCATTTGTTTGTTTGCATTTTTTTAACATGATATCTCATAGGCATTTGCTTAATTTCTCTTCTCCCTTACCATGGACGATATCATTATGAAAGAAGGAAGCAAGATCTATATTTGTACACAATGGCATAAAAATTGTAAGTTATCTTGATTATTTTTCTTCCCCAAAAATTTTGAAAATATACTTTTTGGTTGTAATTTCATTTATGAACAAAGGTAGGGACCAAAAAAAAATTATTCACACGAGAGATAACCAAGCATTTGCAGCACAAGAAAATTTAATATTTTTATTAATATAATTTCTTTGGAGGTTTTATGTATTCATAAAAGAATATATATTAAAATAAATCTTATTTGATTTCTTGATTATAGAAGCACACATATCATGAAACAACATACGGATACACGAAATAAGCAACATCTAATTATGTATGTTTTCGATTATGTGACATAGAAACTTCATACCTTGCATTATCTTAGCACTTATATTTCTTTTGATGTTAAGTTGACGGGGATAATTTTACTTTTATTATTGTAGGAGAAAACAATAGCTTTCAAATGGACATGAGAGTTGAGTTAGGCCCTTCAATTAATGATGATCACATGTGTGCTCAAGTTCTTGGCACAAGATTCAGCTATGTGCTCAAATGGCCCTGACACAAAGGAACTATAGCAGAAAAAAGATATGCTCGTTTAGAAGAAGTGCTAATGATGGAGATATCTCTTGTTGACACTTTCTTTCAACATGTTTCTTAATTCATGATGCATTGACACTTTCATATGTAATGTAATTCTTGGTGCATTGACACTTTCATATGTAATATAACTTTTTTAATTGATCTTGGAAGGGTAAGATCTTCGACGACTCTTTTGAATCCGACTTTTGTTCATAATGCTATGGGTGTGTAAGTTTTATTAGTTTATTTTTTTATATTTATTTATATTAACTATGTTATGTACTCATTTTAGACACCAAATATGATAATTAATAGATTATATTTTGGGCCTAACTATTACTATTGAACTTTTGGGGATTATATATTGATTTTCACAATATTCCTTTAGGGACAAAATATTCTAACAATATAGAATTTTAGGGACAAACACGTGTTGGTCTATATAAGTATACAATTTTTAGGGACTAAATCTGTTAGTCCGTATGCACTTTTAGAGACCAAACATGTTACTGTTTAAGGGCTTGTTTGCTACAAGAATAAGAGAATAAATCTCTTATTCTTGCTTTTGCACCCATAACTCCTTAAAATAATTTAATTCTTTCACTTTTTAAAACCACCTTGAAGTGTGAAAAACCACTATTTTTTGTCATCAAAGCAAGAACATTTTGTAGCAATATTTAATATTATAAATTAATCATTTTGATATTAACAGATTTATATATTATAAATATTTTGATATTAACAGTTTTATATATTAATTAATTATTATATTATTACAATGATTTGGTAATAATATATCATTGAAAATAGAATAGTAGTAAATATTGATTAGCTAGCCTTTGTAGTATTAGTTAATTTATATAATATTATAATTATTTAGTAGCTAAATTTTATTAAAAATAAAATAAAGACTGATTATATTATTAGAAACATGTTAATTTGTATTAAAATTAGAACTAATAGTTATTTATCATTACTTAACACAATAATTAGAAATACATTAATTAATTATTACAATTAATAATATCAATGAATACTTAATAATTAACAAAAAATATAGTAAAATATTATATTTAATAATTTATTAGAATTCTAATTAATCAGCCAAACACATCCCTAATAATATCTCACTTTTATTTTTTTTCACAAGGAGAAAAAGAAAATATTCTTACTAATTCTCTTTTTCCTCATTCCTATACCAAACATGGTCTAAGGATACACCTTTCGAGACCAATCTTCTAGTGGCTGAAAGTTCATCCTATTGGAATTTGAGATCAATAGCTAAATTTTGGTTCTTAAATACTTTTAATGACCATCTAGGATGGATCAAAATTATTTTGGTCGCAATAGATAATAGAAACAAAAAAATTGAGTTTTAAAGACCAATGAATATAGTCCCCAAAACCCTCTTCCGATGCAATGAGACTCAAACTCGAAACCTTTTTAAAATGAGATAAGCTACTTAAAGTTTGATCCCTAATCTCATTGACATTTAATATATATTCTAGTTAGATAAGTTTCTTTTCAAAACATTTGGTCTATTTAGTTAACTTAATTTATTTACGTGTAGACAACTTAATTTCCACCATCATATTTAATTCTCATATCAAAGATGTTGATTTAGAAGACCAAAAGTTGGTTAAGTTTTTTTTACCATTTTTTTATTCTTTTAGAATTGAAGTAATCCTCATTTCCAATATTAGTCCTTCTTTCCAGAAAAGAATATTAGTATAACAATACATATAAAAAAATCAGAAAATGAGATAATGAGTGTATCTTGATATGCAAATTTAGAAAATCTCCACAAAATTTCTTTTATCATTTAAAGAGTCCTCATATCCAATACTAATATAAAAATACATCAAAAAATCAGAAATTATTGATTTGACTATAGCTTGACATGGAAATGAATAAAATTCCTGTTTTTCTCAATTTTTTTATAATTATTTCAGTATTCTCTTTTCTATTAATGAATTTTATTAATGAGAAAATAAATAAAAAGGTACTAATTCAATTAATTTTTTAAAAATACCTTATGAAAATTCATCATTGATTTATATTTATATGATATTTGCTTATATTTACACTATGAACTCTTCATCTCTTCGTTTGTTGGAGGTGTCTATTGTGCTTAGTGCAGTATCAATTTGTTCCCCTTGCTTTTTGAATTCACTGTGCCTCCCAAGAAATCACAAGAAGATGGAGGAGATTGAGAATAACCTTATCAGAAAATGTATTGAAGTATTTTGAGTTCATTAATTTTCTCAGTTCATAAGTGCTGAAACTTATAAATTCATTCTCTCATTTGATAATTCTCTTTTTATCTTCTCGGAGAAAAAAACTTAGGCTATTTCTTATTTGAATATTTTATAAATTGTATATTATATAATTTTATCAATAAATAATGTCCTTTTGTTATTTGTGTATCTCATTAGTGATGATGTAAGTCAATTCTATTATTATGCATATTTTAAGATTATAAGAAGTAATTGTTTCTTTCTTGTACAGATTCAGAGATTGACCTTGTCAGTGAAAGATTATTAAAGTGTTTTGGCTTGGTTTAATCATGTTCTCACTTCATTTTCGTGAGATCAGATTCATAAATGCCTTTATTTACGTGTACTCCAAAGCTTGAAATAGTAAACTACATTTTTTTACATAGCAAAAGAAATTGAAGATTTATGATTTATATTGACCATAAACAACTTTATTACTAAAAAGAAAATCATTTTCTCAAATTTTAGATCTGAGGCCACATCTTAACAAACTTTATCCCATTAAAATATATTTATTTAATAATTCAAGAAATATGAATCCATCATTTGGGGAAAAATAGGAAAAAAACAGTTGGCAACATTGTTCGAAACTAGATGTAGCGTTTAAAAATTTATTTGTCGTCCAGATAAAAAGTATTAGAAAATACATTTTTCTAGTATCTGAAATGTTCGCTTTATTTATTTTAAAATTTAATTAACTGTTTTAAAATAATAAAAATGCACAGCCAAAAATCTCGAACTTGAATAATCTATGCTTAAGTTTGCCAAGACGTTTTTTTTATGAAAAACTTTATAAATTGAAAGTGAAATTGTAAATTATAACTTCTAGCCATTTGAAAGACAAACCATATTTTTTAAGAAATAACCATAATACATAATCATATTTTCGAAACTAGATGTAGTGTTTAAAAATTTATTTGTCGTTGAGATAAAAAGTCTACATTTTTCTAGTATCTGAAATGTTTGCTTGATTTATTTTACATTTTCATTTACTGTTTTAAAATAATAAAAATGCACAGCCAAAAATCTCGAACTTCAGTAATCTATACTTAAGTTTGCCAACACCTTTTTTTACGAAAAACTTTATAAAATTGAACTTGAATAATCTATACCATATTTTCTAAGAAATAGTGATAATACAGTTGGAAAACTGGATTAAACCCAATTGTTATCAATGTCGAAATTAATTTGACATGTCAATTTTACAAACTATTATGAATTCCCTTTGTAACCGTCTACAGTGCACTTGATATTGACATTCAAACTTGGAAATATGATAAAGAAATATTTCGTGGATGATATAATTTTCCTTTCGGGGAGAAAATTTGTGGCTAATTTTCTTTTTACTTAGCAACAGGTTAAAATTAAATTATTATATTGTATATCAGGTCCGTGCATTGTGTTCCTGTTACTTTTAGTAGAGTTGAATATTGATTATTTATTCGTAATATTTTTTGCCTACTATTTTTTCAAGTAAAAGTCAATTTTACCTTTTAGCAAAATTATCTTTCAAAGCATTGTTAGTACTTATTGCAAGTTATCGGTGACCGGGACATGCTTATTATACATGTCACTATATATTTGTTTAGCTAATAAAACCATAATTGTATAAAAAAATAAAATAAATGGTTTCACTAAAAATTATTTACAAGATTCATCATAAAGTTTTTTCTTGATCTTTATTTTGAATTGTTAAATGAAACGCGTTAGACAAGATTATAGTTTTCTGTGTTGTTCCATACGGATACTATATGTTTGGACGTAGTTTGAGAGCAATACAGCTTATGTTCGAAGTGGACATGATTAGGATTGAACTTTTAATTTTCAATATAGCCCGTTATTTATACGCAGCTCGGCTCGTATTTAGTTAAATAAAATTAGTGTTTGTCTTTTTCTCTATTTTTATTTTTTGAATTTTCATTGTATTATAATACGCGACGAAAAAAAATACTAACTACATAAATTGAATGCTAGCTTCAGCAGATTTTATGGCACCCCCCGATTACACTTTATTAATATCATATACTTTTATCATCGTTTATATGTTGCATTGACGTTCAAATGTTGAATTAATTATTTAATTAATTAGCGATGCTTTTAGGAAAAGACAATATGAATTAGCTAAGACCACTAACGTTTTAATTAAAAAACAATTATATATCATATTATTTTTTATAATTATTTAAAATAAACAAATCATGAAAATTCAGTTGTTTTATATCAATTTATAATTATTACTTTTTAGCATCATGATATGCCATTTTCAAAAAATTAGCAAAATGATATATATCATATTTTTATTATTTATTATGTTCATATTCCACTGCATGTGATTAATAATTTTTTTCATATTACTATATGAGAAGTGGCTCACTTATAGACTCATAAATTAGAAGATTTTGATTTTGATTATTAGATCACTAGTTTAATTTAAAAAGTCATTCTCATATGATATATATCTTTTTAAGTAGGTAATATTACGTTACTTAACTTTTTAATCATAGATGAAAAAAATTAGGAGAAAAAAATTTGATATCTATTTTTAATCTAACATTCAACGGTAGGTAACATGGTGTTATCTACTTAAGTAGGAAACATCATTTTTTTTAATAAATTGTTACCTACTTAAGTAGGAAACATCATTTTTTTAATAAACATTGAGAAATAGATACATGAATCAAATGACTATATTCTTTCAATTACTGTCATGTCATTTATTTAATGGGACATTTTAAAAGGAAGATCACTTTTATCTTTTGGGTCCTAATTCAATAGGCTCAAGTTTCATTAATCATATTGTACCATAAGAAAATGGAAAAAAAGTTAAAATAAGATTGATTATAATTTGAGGTAGGTTCTTCCAAGCACTCGGCAAGAAAGAAAAGGGAAAAAAGAAAGTTCCTCCATCTCAATAGTTAAAACATGCATAGTTAACATAATTAGCAAACTTATGATTAATAAAGCTCCAGACATGCCTCTTTTAATTTTCACGTCTATCAATCAAAAGTCCAATTGTTCTCCATTTTTATCACTTCTCCTCGAACGTGAAATCATTCTGAATATGGAAGATTTGACAGATCTCATCTAGATTTCCTAGGTGATTATAACGACTCCAATACTCTGTCACGTGATAAAATATAGACTTGGAGACGTTACGATATTACTTCTTTGACTTGATTTTTATCAAAAGACTAACAAAATTCTCGCCTATCCTAATTTGGAGGACGAGTTATAGCCTTCTCCTTTTGAGTCTTCAGTCACTCCTCGATCGTGTTCTTATGTAGTTTTAATGCGAGTTCTAAGGCATCCTCCATGGTCTTATAGTTCTCATTTATGACCTTGGTCGTCAATCTAGGATGTAATTCATTGACAAATCTCTTCGTCCTGAATTTCTCATTCTTGTCAAGGTACAATATTTCTTGAGCCTTGACTAGGTATTGTTCCACGGACATGCTCTCTTGTTTCAACTATAAAAATTCCTCCATGTGGTCATTCTAATATATTGGGGTAAATAATGTGCTTTGAAAGCATCCTTGAAGTCTTTCCATGAAACAGTGTCGTGTACTGCAAACTTAGTGTTCTTGGTGGCTTTCCACTAGTCCTTGGCATTACCCATGAGATGATTGACAACGCAAGTGATCTTTCACCCTTTAGCACATTGCATCTCCGTGAAGATTTCTTCTCCATCCACTTTTCTTTCAAATTCAGCAGGTTGTAGCTTCAAAATTCGCTCAACGATGTCCTTCGAGTCCTCTCATTGACGTTCCCATTGAGCAACCCTCATCATGCTATTATGGAAGCCATTGAGATCTTCAACTGTTGGTATTCATACTCCTCGATGCTACTAAATTTCATGTGCCCATTAGTATTAGCTCGTATAGCGACAAAACGTCGTGGAGGCATTTATTCATAACAAAATTAATATATATCATTATGGTTAGTATTACTATTTATATTGAGCCCTTAGTCTTACCCTTACTAGATGGCACGCTGAGCATTCATGATGCTTGCACATGATCTTTACATGTTTAAAGACAGCTAGGAAGTGGCCCACGCTAGGCTCTGATACATTTTATAATGCTCCTCAGAAGCACACTTTGTCACTTGACAAAATGTCTCTCAACTTACTATTTTAACTTTTGACCATAAAACAAAATGTGGAAATCAATATTTTAAAATAAAATATTCAATCCAAAAATCTAGCCAAATAAAATATTTTTCTACATCATTCGTTGGAGAAAAAATATAACTAAATATATTTGACTCAATCTAGATTATTCATGTGCAAGCTGCCATATTACGGGCCTGTTTGGCCCTGCCAAGCGTTTGGGATCCAAACGCTGATGGCCAAACAGACCCTACGACCATCCGCATCGCATATGTCATCATATAATTGTTGTCATATTCGAAGGGCCTCAATATTAAGTTATTTTATTGCCGCATCTTTACATTTATTAAGAAGTCTTTAGAGTGTTCATCTTTTTCCAATTTCATTCACCTTGATTTTTTATGATAAAGATATTTTGAATTGATCATTTTGGCTCGCTTATCATTCAATTTTATCATTTTAGAATGAATGCTCATATGTTAAAGGCTAACAATGTTTTCTTAGTATCTAACCTGCCTATACATGGAAATGATAATTATTCAATACATGTATATGTGTTTTGCTTTAAGTGGAAAAAATAATGTTCTGATGATTATACATGCTGCATGATATGCTGTGTCCTCTAAATTTTCTATGAATACTTGAACTCCAATTTCATGCTTGACTTTTCTTTTCTATACATGGAAATGATAATTATTCAATACATGTATATGTGTTTTGCTTTAAGTGGAAAAAATAATGTTCTGATGATTATACATGCTGCATGATATGCTGTGTCCTCTAAATTTTCTATGAATACTTGAACTCCAATTTCATGCTTGACTTTTCTTTATTACTTTATGAAAGAAGATAGGAAACTAAGTGTATGAGTTGTTATCTATTTTGATTAATTTAATTCAAGAATAGAGTGTCAGGATTCGAAATGCCAACACAAATATTGGGCTCATGTAAAATTGCAGTTTAAAAAGTCATGTTACTTATTTTCAGAACTTCTAACATTTATGTACCTCGCCTCTCTTTGTCTCTTTCTATCTCTGCTATGTTAGAGTTCTTTTCAAAAGCATTTGTTGAGAATTAAGAGACCTTCATGTGTTAATGTGTCATGTTAATTTAACGGACCGCTCATAGGAGTTGTCAGTCTTAAATGTGGTAATGTTTCTTGTACCTAGGTACTTTAGATTAATGAATAAAGTTTTCGGGTGGTAATTATTACATGAATGATTGTCCTGCATTAAGTTTAGTTTTTTTTTTCGTTCTAATGATAAATAATATTACTAATATATATATGTATAGGAATGCACGATCTATTTGCATTTGTTTTAACATGATACCTCATATGCATTTGTTTGTTTGCATTTGTTTTAACAGGATATCTCATATGCATTTACTTATTTTCTCCTCTCCTATAACGCGGATGATATTATTATGAAAGAAGGGAGTAGGATATAGATTTCTACACAATGTCATAAAAACTGCTAATTTATCTTCATTATTTTTCTTCCTCAAAAATGTTAAAAATATACTTTTTAGTTGTAATTTCAGGCATGAACAAAGGTAGGGTCTGGAAATTAGAAAAAAATTGTTCACAAGAGAGATAACCAAAATTTGTTGCAGCACAAGAAAATTTGATATTTTTATTAATAAAATTTCTTTGGAGGATTTATATATTCTTAATATATTAACATAAATTCTTATTTGTTTTCATGATTGTAGATTTGTGATCATGTACTTGAACTTTAGAAGTGCAAATATCATGAAACAACATATGGGTACACAAAATAGGAAAAAACTAATTATGTATGTTTTTTTAGAAGGCAAATTATGTGACATAGAAACTTCATAGCTTGCATTATCTTGGCACGTAAATTTCTTTTGATGTTAAGTTGATGAGAATTTAATTTTATTTATATTATTTTAGGAGAAAATAATAGCTCTTCAAATGGAGACGAGAGTTGAGTTAGGACCTTCAATTAAAGATGATCATCTATGTTCTCAAGTTCTTGGGACAAGATCCATTTATGTGCTCGGATGGCGCTGTTCTAATACCCTCGACACAAAGGAACTATAGCAGAAAAAAAAGATATGCCCATTTAGAGAAAATTCTAATGATGGAGATATCTCTTGTTGACACTTTCTTTCGTCATGTTTCTTAATTCATGGTGCATTGACACTTTCATAGTTATCTACTTTTATATGCATTGTAACATTTTTTTATTGATCTTGGAAGGGTAAGATCTTCAAATATTCTTTTATATTCAATTTTTGCTCATAATGCTATGGGTGTGTAAGTTTTATTAGTTTGTTATATTTATTTATTTATATTGAATTTGTTATGTACCTCATTTTAGGCATCAAATATGATAATTAATAAAATACATTTTGGGACTAACTATTATTAATGCCTTTTGGGTGGCGAGGGTTAGGGACCAAATCTTCTAACAATGCACAATTTTCAGTAATAACACGTGTTGATCTATAGAGGTATACAACTTTTAGGGACTAAATCTATTTGGTCCATATGCACTATTAGAGACCAAACATGTTATTTTTCAAAGATACACTTTTGGGGATCAATCTTCTAATGGCTGAAAGTTATCCTATTGGGACTTGGGATCAACAAAAATTTTTGGTCCTTAATTAGTTTTAATGACTAACTTGGAGGGATCTGAATTAATTTGGCCGCAATAGGTAATAGAAATCAATATTTGAGTTTTAGGGACTAATAAGTATAGTCGCCAAAATTCTAGACTCAAACTAACTTTTTAAATGGGAGGAGCTACTTAAAACTAACTTGATCCTTAATCTCGTAGTCATTTAACATATATTTTAGTTTGATAAGTTTCTTATCAAAACATTTGTCTATTTAGTTAACTTAAAATTATTTATGCGTAGACAACTTTCCACCATCATATTTCATTCTCATATCAACCATGTTGATTGGGAAGACCAAAAGTTGGTTAATTTTTTTAGCATTTTTTTCTATTCTTTTAGGATTGAAGTAGTCCTCATTTCCAATATTAATCATTCTTTCCAGAAAAGAACATTAATATAACAATACATATATAAAAAAAATAAGAAAATGAGAGATTGAGTGTCTCTTGATTTGCAAATTTAGAATTTTTTTCGCAGAACTTCCTTTAGCATTTAAAGAGTCCTCATATCCAATACTAACATAAAAATATCAGAAATGTTAGATTTGACTATAGCTTGACATGGAAATGAATAAAATTCTTTTTTTCTCAATTATTTTTACTTATGTTAGTATTTCTCTTTTTTCTTAATGAATTTTATTAATGATAAAATAAATAAAACAGATTGTATTAACTTATTATGTTAAAAATGTTTTAAAAGATATCTTATGAAAATCCACCATTAAGTAATATTTATATGATATTTACTTATATTTACACTATGAACTCTTCATCTCTTGGTTTGTCGGGGGTGAGTCTATTATGCTATTGGGGTTTTAGGTATGCATGTGTACTTAGTACAGTATCAATTTGTTCCCCTTGTCTTTTGAGTTCATTGTGCCTCCCAAGAAATCACAAGAAGCCGGAGGATTTTGAGAATGACCTCATCAAAAAAATGTATTGAAGTATTTTGTGTTATTTGATAATTCTCTCAGTTCATAAGTGCTAAAACTTATAAATTCATCCATCTTACTTATGTTAATTTCTCTTTTTATCTTCTCGAAGAAAAAATTAGGCCATTTCTATTGGAATAATTTTATGAATTGTATATTATATAATTTTAACAATAAATAATGTCCTTTTTGTTATTTGATTATCTTATTAACGATGATGTAAGACAATTCTATGTTTATACATGTTTTAACATTATAAAGAAGCAATTATTTCTTTCTTGTACAGATTCAGAGATTGACCTTGTCAGGGAAAGACTTATTGAAGTATTTTGGCTTGGTTTGATCATGTTCTCATTTCATTTCTGTGAGATCATATTCATAAATGTCGTTATTTACATGTACCTCATGATGCGAAAAATCACACGCTAAAACTTCAGCAAGTATATTGGTCACACAAGTAATAAAGAGATGAGTAGAGTGTCGAACCCACGAGGATTGATGAATTTTAAATCTGAAATTTTATTTTGAAATTTGATTTAAGATTTGTAATGAATTTAGAAAGAGATAAGATAAGAAAGAAAATAAGAAGAAAAGTTAAAAGATAAAAGAAAAGAAAAGATTTAAAAGATAAAAAGATTTAGTTTGTTAGGATTAAAATTTTGTTTCACCAATATTATCTTTTAGATCAATTCAATTAAAGTGTTTGAATATTAGATGGTGGAAGAATTGATTGAAAATTATAAGACTCCGGAAACGGATGACTTAACTATCTTAATCTTAAATTAAATCAAGAGTACGTGAAAACATTAAACCTAAAATTAATTAAAAATCAAAATGCAGTAAAATCCAATCCTAAATTGTTAGGCCTCTCGCGAGTGAATAGCAACCCACAATCTATGAATTTTGAAAACAGATAGACATAAATCTTTGCATCCAATAATCAAAACACTTGAAAACGGCCGAACAGAGATACGCTAGAAAAACGGCCCGCGTCGCGTCCGAAATGGACTGCGTCCGACAGATAAAAATACGGCTTATAGTAACGCAAACAAACACAGAAACAATGGCGGAGAGGTGAAAACGTACTTCACAGAAATCTGAGAGAAAATTGATTAAGAGTAAATTATAAACAATATCTTTCGATTAAAGTTAATAAAATACTCAAGAAACTTTAAAAGTATCAAATCACAAACTAAATAAGGTTTAACAAAAATTATTCCTAAACACAGATGATTCTAAGCCTTAAGAAATAAGATTAGAAAAACAAACAGATCTGCAGAATTCTTTTGCTTTCTAGATCTTCAATCCCGCTTCAAGACTTCTCCTCCAAAGATGGCTTCTCAGCTCTTCAGAAATCTGGAAAATATGAGGAGTTCTCTGATTATTTTCTGTCTTTTGAGAAATATGTTGTCAGAGAGAATATTTGCCTTCAGTTTGATGTATGGAGGCCTATTTATAGGTGAAATTCGGAGGTGAGGCCTATCATCACACGGTTGGAAAGAGTTTGAGTCGAATAAGACTTGATAATAGCCATCAGATCGGGTGAACCAAAATGTGCGGTGAACAACACAGGCCGTTTTCGGTCAACACAACCCGTTTTGGCAGGTTGTAGAATTTGAGTGCAACAGGACTTTGAGCGCAGTGGGTGCTGCTCTGGGATGATGACACATGGCGCAATCTAGGACGTCGATGGTGTTCGTTTTGATCCAACACAGCCTGTTTTGAAGCAACATAGGCCATTTTGGCTTGATGGAAAACGAGAGCTTTTTCTTCAATGTTGAACACGGGATGTTTTAGATGAACACAAGCAGTTTTGGCTTGATGGAAATTTGAACTTCGTAAATGAGTTGAACACAGGCCGTTTTGGTGGAACACAAGCCGTTTTGGCACGATGGAAAACGGGAGCTTAAAACATGAGTTGAACACAGGCCGTTTTGGATGAACACAACCCGCTTTGCTCCATAAATTTTGAGTCCTCGGAACTAAGTCTCCTTTTTGGTAGATTTATGATAAATTGACTTGATTTTCCTGAAAATAAACCATATATAGCACTTAGGTAGAATCTGACTTATGAATGAAATATCAACTCAAATAACTGAAATAATGCATTAATTAATGTAAAATACTAAAAAAATAATATAAAATAGATGCATGTAATATGTATATTTCTGCATGCATCACCCCAAAACTTGAAAAAGTAATAATTTTTTTTACTCTCAAATTTTATATGTGAGGCCACATCTTAACAAATTTATTCCATTAACATATATCTTATATATATAAAGCTGGGCAAAATGGTCTCTTCTCCGTGCAGGATTTCACCAATAAATTTTGTGGTTTTTTAATTTATTTATTATTTTTAATTTACTTAATACAATGAGTTACTTTGAAGTTGTAAAGTTATTTTAATTAGTTAATTAATTAATGCTACTGCAATTATGTTTTAAAAGGAGTTAATTCCTCATTTGACTAATTAATTTTGAAAGGTGAAGACAAACTCCATATCCCATTCTGTTAATTAATATAATTAATTCTGAAGGTGAAAGGAAATCCATCTTATTAGATTAGGGAAATATTTACCTTTTGCCTCTTCTCCTTGTAGAATTTCACCTATAAAGTTTGTAGTTTTTTTTGAATTTTTTGATTTTTAATTCACTTAATACAATTAGTTACTTTGAAGTTGCAAGGTTACTTTAAAGTTAATTAATTAATGCTACTGCAATTATGTTTTAAAATGAGTTAATTCCTCATTTGACTAATTAATTTTGGAGGTGAAAAAAAACTCCATCCCATTATATTAATTAATATAATTAATTCTGAAGGTGAAAAGACAATTCATCTTATTAGATTAATTGACATAATAATAAGAATGAATATTTACCTTTGGAAGGAGCAAAGACACATATCATGATCTTCTTAATTACCATACTTAAAATATAAGAAACTATTTATAAAATTATCTGGTTTGTGAACTTACCTCCCATCTCCATTTTTCAACTGCCCATTGATAATAAGAAATAATAAGAAGTCAATATGTTATCACTTAAGATTCCATGCCACTGTTGTGCTATCTTGTGGTGGACACTTTGAAGCCATGTGGTAACTACATGTTATTTTTTAGTGGGTTGTTAATTCTCTTTCTTTATTCATGTTGATCACATAAATACATATCAAGTGATTTTTCATGTTAATTTCCTTTCCTTCAGCCAATGCATGTTGATCATTTCACTGCTATCTTTTGGTGCCGTTGAAGCCATATGATAAGTACAAGTTGTTTTTTATTAGACCTTAATTCTCTTGCCTTATGCTGATCATGTAAATACATATCAAGTATTTTTTTTATGTTAATTCCCTTTCATTCAGCCTATCCCTTCTGAGCATGCCTCTTGGGGTGCTATTGAAGCCATGTGGTACATACAAGTTCTCTTTTTTTGGGCCGCTAATTCTTTTTCCTAATTTTTTCATGTTGATCATGATCAATAAATACTTATCAAGTTCCTTCTTAAAAGTATTCTTGCCAATGTTTTGCAGAGTATTTGAAAAGAAAATCATATTTATAATACGATATTTTCTTCTAACTAGTATGAAGGTAAGGCGAGATCCGACATATTTTTACTTATTTTTATATTTTTTCGGTTACAAATTCATTACAATTTATATGTTAGAATGTATTGCTTATCAAACAAGGAATCTTCCGATAAAAGTCTACACTTGTTTTATATCCTTCCGATAGATGACAAATAAATGTGAAACGGAAGTTATGTTCTATAAATAAGCATTTGGAGTTCATACAACTCGTCCATATTATTTCAATGCCATAATAATTCTATATACATAAAGAACTATAATTTCAGATAACACTTTTCCATATTTTATCTTTATTTTTCATACTTTTATCATTTTGGAAACTTTACCTAATGCTTTCCTAATGAAATAATGAGCGGTTAAGTTAACTAATTCCATTTCAGTGACTAATTATTTTATTTTATGAGATCTATCTTTGTTCTCTATTTTTTTTATATTATTCACGAACAAAGATGACCTGCATTATATAGTGTGTGTGTGTGTCTGTCAAAAATGATCATTCATGTGTCCTCTCCTCTATCGAGTCTATGTATTTTTTTTATTTATTTTTCAGCTTCCACTAAAAAGTTCAACATTAATTACGAAGATGAGATGTCAATAGTTATATAAAAAGTGATTAATTAGTAAAGTAACTAATATATAAAAGGTTCAAAGCTATAATTATTTAGATAACATAAAATATGAAAAGCCAATAGTTTATCGAAAATGAATTAAAATTTTACACGGACAAACTGATGAAAACTCAATATTCATTATGAAATGATGATTCATTAATCTTACTAATTTCATTCTAACTACTATTTTTTTTACCCGATCTCCACTAAATGATGCATGTGCAAAAAAAACCATATAACTCATTTTTCTCTACATATCTTACTTTTTTTTGCCATATTTCACTCATAAAGATAAATGATTAAATGATGCCTTAAAAATAAAAATCATAACCTATCCTTTTTTAATAGAGGATTATATATAATTCATCTTTATTATCATATATACCATGCTCATGTAATAGTTAAATCTTTTAGAACCAAAATTAAAATCTATGCCATTACAAAAGTATACTGAAAGGTAAATCACATAGAGAAATGCTTACCTAAATCACAAAGTAATACCAAGACAAGAAGTCCTTGAAATGCGAAAGACATGAAGCTAGGGCACATGACTTGTGCACATTTTTATTTCTTAGCATTAAATCTCATATTATAATTTTATATGAAACATACTACTAAGTATACCATGCATTATACAATATTAATATTTTAACACATAACGTAGGTGTATCATGACCAATATGATATCTTGTACAACACCATGAAATATATATTGTGTATGTAGTTGATGTGAGGTTTGTAGTGCTATGGGTTTATGTGATGAATTATGTGTATGGATGGCTGCATATAAAATATGAAAATCAAGTTTTAACCCCTTGCTTCCTCAAATCTGCAAGTGCACGGGTTGAGTAGCTAACTCGGGTATCGTATCCACGGTGAATTGAAACTTAAAGACTAATCTAACATAACTAACTAACTAAAATAAGAAACTAACTAAACTATAAATTGAAAACTTAAAGGGAAGTAATAAAGTAGGGTATCAGTAATAACAGAAATCTGGTTTCGGAAATAAATAATAAAATGAGTTTTTGGTATTTTCAATTTATGAAACTATATAAAAGAAGAACTAAAAAAGTGGAAAGAACTATGGGTCGATGCAAATCAGGGAAGTATTTCCTAAGGGTAGGGTTCACCTAGAATTTCTACTTGTGTGATATATGAAACAAATCAGAATTAAGTCTTGAACCAATGAGCAATAAATTCACTAAGGCTACTCTCGTAGACACTTGAATCCTCACTTTCAGAAAATTATCTCAATCAACCATAAGCAATCCGCCAAATCATCAAATCAGAACTCCTCACCATCTGCTTCTCAGCATGATGGTTAGCCATTAAATGAGAGTGGTTAGCTCTATAATTGGTTTTGATGTCCAAAGGAATTCTGATTAATTGAAATCCG
>LTAE01007873.1:10419-21774 GCA_001647135.1 Pontederia paniculata | reverse complement strand
CGGTCGTCCTCTCTTCATATCTGATCGACCAGTGTTCCTCTGACCTCCACCGTTCTTCATTACGGTCTCCCTTTTTATCTCTCTGGTCGACTGTCTATGCTTCCTCCTCCATATACACTCCTCTAATACTGGTCGACATCTCCATATCTTTGGTCGACCGTTTGTGCTCTGCTGCTCATATGACCTCCTCCTCCTGATACTGGTCGACCGCTTATATCCTTAGGACGCCCACTGCACACATATGATTCTTCATGATATATATTACGTGTGCAGTGGTCGTTCATTCTTTCAGCTCAGATCGACGACTGAACTTGTCTATGTCCTATTACAGAAATCAGCTCAAACAAGTTCATCAGTACAAACTGAGTTCACTTACAAATTTGTGATCATTCAAAACATTCTCGGGATCCTAGTTTCAACAAAAAAGCTTGAAAATAATTCTAAAATTATGTATAGTTATAGAAAAAGAAAATATAGTCTTTTTATTGTCGCGCATGTTAATAATTTTGATTTAAAAGTAATTGTACATATGCACAAATATGGTAATTTTTTTAATTGAAGTTATAAATAATTTTGAGATGCTCCTTACTTCATAATGTTTTATTAAAATCTTTACTATATCATACTTATAAAGGTATGGTCAATTTTTGAGCTAAAATTATTAATAATTTTGGATAGTGCATTAGCCCCGATAAACATATATGATTTAAAATTTTATTAAAAAGTCAGTTAACTTTATATTTTGACAATGTCATCATTTATATGAAAATTAATTATTGATTTTCGATCAATCAATTGGAGCAAACCTTAGCGATTGACTGAGGCACCTCAACCTCATAGGTCGCAATATATTCCAATTTGATGCGTTTTATATTTTTTATTTTTATTAAAAAAGTATATTTTATATAAGAAAATTAAAAGGACCACAATGACTCCGAATTTTTAACCTCAATTTTAAATTGAACTCATTTTCAATTGAAAAAGTGAATTAATTTTATCAATCCTGCCCCGATCAAAATAAACTATTCATCTTGAATTTGATGAATTTTTCATAATTAAACATTATAAATTTCTTAAAAAGATTACTATACAATCTAAATATGAAAAAAAACGCAAAAGTACTGTGATTTTTATTCTATAAAAAAGTATAAATTATTTTTTTACTTAAATTTTGTACTTTTTATGTGATAATAAAGTAGTAATATATGAAAGACGCCCATATTGTAGATTCAATGGAGGTAAAATATTCTTCATACGTTTTATATAGAAATACTCATATAATTAATCATCAATTTTTAAAATTATGATCTAGATTAAAATAACCTAATAATATATTTATTATATATTAATTAGGTGGTTATAGATTATTTTACTATGAATCATAAATTTAAAAATTAACGATTAATTATATGAGTATTTTACTATAAAATACATAAAGAGATATTTTACTTCTATTAAATTATTTATTTATTCATTACAATTTATTTGGAAAACAAATTTAAAATAAAAATAAGCCTCATGCAAGAAAGGCCTAAAGGAGATGGTTGGGTTGGTGGACGGCCGCCTTTTGTTAAAGCCATGGGCCGTTACCCGGCTTTTTAGACCTGCTGCAACGCGTGCTCCGTCGCCCCATCTCCTCCGCACAAATCACATGGGACGGTCGTGATCCGCCAAGTTCGCACCAAACAAAATGTTTCCCACCCTCTCCCTCCATTTAGAACTCGAGGAAACGGTCCGCTCCTTGGACGAGAAACGGGAAACGCATTACAATTTGACCGCTCTGTTCGACTTCCAGCGGCGGGAGACGCGTTTGTTGGTGACTTTTTAAGTTAAGAATACGTTTCCCATTAGCTCGCGCTCCTTTATATTTCCTTCTTGCTTGCTCCCCAAGCCGCAATATAAACTGAGGCCCGAACAATACAAAGAGAGGAAGGAAAAGAAGAAGAAGAAGAAGAAAGAAAATAAAAGGTTCGATTTTATAAATTTGTTTTCACTTCTGGATCAGTCGATCTCGTTATTTTCTGCTATATGTTCGATCCGTTTTAATTGCTTCTACTTATTTGATCTGATTTGGACGATTTGAGTTCGGTTGATGGATATCTAAGTTTTGATTTTTTTTTCCTTTTTTCAATCCATCATCATATTTTCGCTAAAATTTAGGTAGGTTTTTTATCCAGTTTCTTTCTCGATTTTGTTAGATTTTTCATGGTTCTTGATCAATCTGTTCGTTTTGATGAAACATTGAGTGTTGATCTGATTGCGGTTCTGGTGTTTGTAGAAATGGCAAACATAGACATCGCGGGGATGCTGAAGGATCTGCCCAACGACGGGCGGGTGCCGAAGACGAAGATCGTGTGCACGCTGGGGCCCGCGTCGCGGTCGGTGCCGATGTTGGAGAAGCTGCTGAGGGCGGGCATGAACGTTGCCAGGTTTAACTTCTCGCATGGTACCCACGCGTACCACCAGGAGACCCTCAACAACCTCAAGATCGCCATGCAGAACACGCAGATCCTCTGCGCCGTCATGCTCGACACCAAGGTTCGATCTTTTCTTTATTCTCTTTGATCTGCCATCAGGGGAATCATCATTTCTGCTGGCAATTTAATATGGGCTGCTTTGAGTTAAGTGGTTGATATCTTCGTTGTGTGATGTTTTTTTTTCTTTGAAAGGCGTCACATGGATGCCCTTGTTTTGATGTTTTATGTCTTTTTTCTGAGTTGTAAACGGTTGTTCTTTTTGAACTCGAATGCTGGTTTTGACGAAAAGGTTTAACCCGTTTATCATCCCAGGGCACTTCGTAGTTCTGATTCAAATGGTCATTTGTTAATTACCTTGGTTTGTCTTTAATCAATTTAAGTAGAATACCCAAAATTACTTAGGAGATGCCTGAATTTCTTGACCGTTTTTGGCATTCACATACTCATGGTACATGCACATTATCAGTGCTCATAGGGCAGCATAACTTTCTTTTGACCGATGTTTATGCAAGGAGACATGTTATAATCATGGCCCCCTCAGTATTAAGCCACTAGTCTGCTAAAAGAACATTAAGGAAAAGATTATATAGGGATGTCAATTATGAATCACATTAGCTCGGTCAGTGGCATTGGAGCTACCACTATAACAATCAAACTATAAATGTTAATATTTTTTCTTCCAAAAAGTTCCGACCTTAAGAGAAAAATATTGATCATTCATGTTCTTTCCATATCTTAACATTAGTCTTTACAATCATGTGTGCTTTTATGTTCTTGCAACTGAGGGCTCATGATCTGCCATGCCAAAATTGTGACATGGTCTGTATCCAGGAGCCCCATATATAGTTTTTTTTAGGAGGCCCCATATATATGACCTGAGATTAAACTTCATCTATTTCAAACATAAGTTTTGATTGCATTGTTAATGGTCTTCATTGCCTTGACTAAGTATGTGAAATTTGTTTTGCATCTTGCAGTAGCTAGCTCAATAGAAGATCCTTGAGCTCAAATGGACCCTTATGATTAAGCTTTGAACGAATTGTGACCAAACTTCGATTCTTTAATTTGTTTAATTTAATGGCTTGAATGTATTAGAAGACACCTTTTAATGTAAGTTTCTCCATTTTCTTAGATGTCAGATTTTAATATCAGTAAGGATATACTTGACAATTTCACAGAATGGATGAAGCTTTTTGCCATTAGAATCTGGGCATATATTGTGGCTGTGAAATATGTATCATATTGTAACTGAAAAAAATATCATATTAATCAACTCACATTTTTACCATGTTTCATCATTGTCAATATATTCTTCCCTAGAAGATAGGTTTTGACAGTTATAAGGTGTCTTCCATGTGCAACTTGAGGTTTCTTGCAATTTAGAATCTAGGAGGCAGGCTTTAAACTGATAAACATGATCACTAAATAATTTTGACAGTTATGTATGGTATTTTTGACATCTATTTGTACTTCTATTTCATTGCCACAGGGCCCTGAGATTCGCACTGGCTTTCTGAAGGATGAAAAACCTATTAAGCTTACTGAAGGTCAGGAAATTACAATTAGCACTGATTACACAATCAAAGGAGATGAAAACATGATTTCTATGAGTTATAAGAAGCTCCCTATAGATCTGAAGCCAGGGAATACTATATTATGCGCTGATGGGACCATCACTATGACTGTTCTGTCCTGTGATCCGGTTGCTGGAACTGTGAGATGCCGTTGTGAAAACACAGCAATGTTAGGTGAGAGGAAGAATGTTAATCTGCCTGGTGTTGTTGTGGATCTTCCCACACTGACAGATAAGGATAAGGAGGATATTTTGGAATGGGGTGTTCCAAACAATATTGATATGATTGCACTGTCATTTGTGCGTAAGGGATCAGATCTTGTTAATGTTCGAAAGGTTCTTGGGCCTCATGCAAAACATATAAAATTGATGTCAAAGGTATGCATTTTCACATTTGAAAACCAAGTACAAGTGTTGCTTATGTATGAAGCAGTATAACCATGGAGATTCACTTCATAACTAGAATAAGTTATCCATCCCTTTGGCTTTGAAATTTTTATTAGTATCTTATGGTTGACCCTGTTTGCTTTACAGCTCTTGGTATAAGTTAAGCTTACAATTAAAAAGTTAAGCACATATGTGATATCTGTCACTTGCATATATTGCTTTTTAATGTATATTGAATAAATCATAATACTGTTAAAATCTAAATTGTTACTTCATTGTTTGGCTAAAAATTCCATTGTTCATTTAGTGATTCCCTGATTTCATTTCTGAAGGTTGTGCTATAGAATGTTATATAACAGAGAATTTCTAACTCCAATTATGTGTTATTTACTTTTTCGTGTGCCTGTTTTTGGTCCATGTAGGTTGAGAACCAGGAGGGTGTTGTAAATTTTGATGAGATCCTGAGGGAGACAGATGCCTTCATGGTTGCTCGAGGTGATCTTGGGATGGAAATACCTGTCGAAAAGATATTCTTGGCCCAGAAAATGATGATTTACAAATGCAATCTTGCTGGCAAGCCTGTTGTGACTGCCACTCAGATGCTTGAATCCATGATCAAGTCTCCTCGGCCAACACGCGCTGAAGCTACTGACGTTGCAAATGCTGTTCTAGATGGCACAGACTGTGTTATGCTCAGTGGTGAAAGTGCAGCTGGTGCATACCCTGAGGTTGCAGTTAAGGTCATGGCCAAAATATGCGTCGAGGCGGAGTCCTCCCTAAACTATGAGGCCATCTTCAAGGAGATGATACGTTCTGCTCCTCTTCCCATGAGCCCATTAGAGAGTCTTGCTTCCTCGGCTGTTCGGACAGCCAACAAGGCCAAGGCAAAAATTATTGTAGTCTTGACTCGAGGAGGAACCACAGCCAAATTAGTGGCCAAGTATCGTCCAAGAGTCCCAATTATGTCCGTGGTTGTCCCTGTGTTAACAACAGACTCGTTTGACTGGACTGTCAGTGATGAGTCACCTGCAAGGCAGAGTCTGATCTACAGAGGACTGATCCCAGTGCTGGCTGAGGGCTCCGCAAAAGCTACTGAATCCGAATCAACTGATGTGATCTTGCAGGCTGCACTTAAGAAAGCAGTGGAGAAACGACTCTGCGAGCAGGGTGATGCCGTAGTCGTGCTACACCGCATTGGGGTTGCTTCAGTCATAAAGATCTGCATAGTTAAATGATTTGGAGAGTTTGCAGCGGCAAAAGGAGATTTTGCAAACAGATGAGATCTCAGTTTAAATTGGTGTTCATGTTCTGTACTCTGTTTCTTTCTCTGCAGTATAAGCAGTACCTGCAGCGTGCAGGTTTCTCCTTAAGACAAAGAGCTCAGCATTGGAGTCTATTTTTCATTGTTTAATTTATTACAAACCAGATAATGTAGACAAAATTATTCTATTTGACACTGGAAATCCTTGAGAAGATCTTTTACTGCTTTCCTTGGAGCTAATGACTTCAAATTTAAAATTGATAGCAAAATTTTCTCCTATCCAAAGAAATGATCTTTTAAGTGTCATTTTCTTGTATGCACCTTGTTCTTGTATCCTGTAACGTTTTACTTTGATCACTCTTTCCTCATCCCCTTGGTTATGAGGACCTCCATATCATACCGGGGTGCGAGGTTAAGTTGGTAAAAAGTTCTTTTTCTCGGTTGTTTTCAGAAGTAGCTCATGACCAATCCTATTCGGTACTAAAAGTTGAAACCTTTACATCTCTTCCCAACTTTAAATTGCATTTACTATTAGATTAAATTAATTTATTACAAGAGTAAATTGTTACTCGTGCTTTTTACATTAGACTACATTAGGTAAACAAACTACAGGTGCTTATCAAGTTAGAAAAGAAAACACTCAGCATTACTACTCACTTATTGGTAAGTCTCTCTTTAATCCAAACCCGAGATTATCACTTAGATCTTGCTACAGATATTTTAAATTGAAGACCTTTCAACAATATGAAATTCGATGTGTCATCCACTATTTTAATTTAATAGCAATGGAACTCAAATGGCTCCACAAATGGTCAGCATGAAAGCGAAGCGTTGATGTTTCTACATGTAGCGTTTGGATAAAGAATCAGAGGTTCTCCGGGTTCTTTGATGTGATAGATTAATTTTGGTTGTGTTTGGATGAATTAAAAATGTAATAATTATAGATAGGTTCTAGAGATGTTTGGATAAAAAGTTTGAACCGAAAATATAAAGTATATTCTTTTAAAAAATAAAACTTATTTGAGTTTAAAAATTATATTAAGTACTATAATATTAATATCATAAAATAATATTTTCATAAAAATATATTTTATAAAATGTACTGGTTAAACCTATTAAAAAATAATATAAAATTAAAATCACAAAATATTATTTTAGTAAAAATATTTTATCTAAAATTTTTTATTAATTATACAAATAAAATAATTTATATTATAAATTAAACATAAAGTAATATAAAAGTTTTTCATAAGATGAATTAGTTACAAAATTACAACTTATTATTTTAACCAGATTTTTAATTAAAATTAAAAGTTGAGAAAAGAAAAAAAAATGTCACACGTCTTTTGAAAAAAAAAATAAAAGTTGAAAAAAAATTTTATCTTTGGGTTCGGTGCCCGATTCCTCAAACCGTCAAGCCGATTTTGACTCCAGCTCCGGACGCTAAACGCACCGACAGTGGTCATACAGATAGGAACTTCTAGTTCTAGCCGACATTTCACAGCTAAATCTCACTCTTCGTTGAAGCAGAACAAGGAACGGTGTGGAGCCCATGTGTAATGTGATACCCTTGCTATATACAAGCCAATAAAATGCCAGGCAGCATGTATCAGAACCCAACTGCCATGCTTGGCTGCATTCAGAGAAAATAATATTACTGCTCTTATGTGGCATTGTTTCTGAGAGCTTTGAAAAAATAGGATTCTATGCATTAAATAAAACCCTAGTAACACATAACTTTCTTTTAGTATTCAATCAGAGTCCTCAATGTTCAGAATTATTTGTAACTGACTAATATGAAATCAAGGCAAAGAGCAAACGATATTTCTTTGATCAAATTAGTGACTCAGGGATTCAAACTCGAAATTATTAGCTCTTTTATCTCTCAACTCGAGGCGCACCCCTTCTAATTAGGCGTGTCAATCAAACTTAATGCATGATCCCTACTAATTAGGTGTGTCAACCAAACTTAATTATATGCATGATACTAGAAAGAACTTTGGAAGCTTGCAACAAGTGTTACAACCATCATGTACTTAAGGGCTCACCATCTATTAATCAAATTTTGTTGATAAGAGTTTGTTAATAGGATTATATTTTAAGATCGACTAGAGATACATATTCGAGTATTAGAGATATTAATTTAATTAGGCAAAATATTTTACTATCAGATTTCAAATTAATCATATATTAGTGACTCTTAACACCAGGAATTAGAGCGGGCACGAAAAAGAAATATGGCTGGCTCGTTCGCCAGCTCACGATAATGAAAAGGGTTGGCTTTATGATTTTTATCATTAGAGATTTTGACAGAAACCCTTTCATGTGATGCGCAGGACGGTGCTTGATGCACAAGCTTGGCCGGTTCATTGTGGGATTCGGCTGCTGCATTCGAAATGTTACAAAGAGATTATTGTGGAGTGTCATTTCATTTCTATTGTCAACATCCTCCAAATCCACACTTAAGATACATAATCTCATATTGTTAGTCTCTTTTGTCAAATCAAATAGTTAATGTGTATTGCAAATATTATAAGAATGAAGTTTTTAGATGCTTTCTGAAAGGAGCCATTGCCTCATGATGCTCGCCGATTGATGTAATATTCAGTAACAGAATAAGTTCAGTAGTTCTTCTAATAAAAAGAACTTTTATTTAAGTTGGAAGGGGGTCTAGTTGGTACTACACTTGAAATTAAATTAGAAAAAAGAACAAGAATGGTCGTTAGACCATAACTATTCTTGATTGTCAATCAAGGCGGTGTTTTATTAGAGGAAACTTTTTCTTTTTTTTTTTCTCATCTTTTGTGTCTTTAAAATATCCTCCTTTCTATAAAACAAATACTACAAAATTGTTAAAAAAAAATTATTCTTTTCTTATTTTCATAAGAAGTTGCTCAGCCTCCTAAAAATCCTGCTAAGGTATTCCGTGGAGGTGTGTTGCTAGAAGGATTTTAAGAAAAAGGATTAGAGATAGCGCTGAAAACTAGAACTTAGGATTATTCATATTTTTTTAATAAATAATTAATTTGATAAATTAATTTTAATTATATTTAAATAAACTAAAATATAATGATGAACTAATTTGATAGATAAGTTCTAATAAGCATTTGGATAAAATGCGAGAACCAAAAAAGATATTTTTTGATGAAGATAAATATAAAATTAGAATGAAAAATTATAATAACAACATTTAATGTTATATTATTATAAGAAATTATATTATTAAGTTAGCATAAAACTATTATAATTATTAATCTCACGAATAAAATTATTTTTCTCATGCATGCATATAATTTTATGCGTGAAATTATGATAAAAATAACTATTTTTTATTTAATTAATTATTATATTAAATTATAATATAGTACTTTTAGTGAAACTTAAATAAAGAATAATTTAAGAAAAAATTTAAAAAAGTGAGATAATTAATAATTTTATAATTATATTATTAAGTTAGTATCAAATTAAAATTTAAAGTTAATGTAATAACAAAAAAAAAGATTAAGGAGTGAGAGAGGAGAAAATTTAAAGGAATCGGACTATGGAAACTCGAAGTCACACAATTTCGTACTCATGTCTCGAATTCTCGTGCCGATTCATATCATTTGCTAAAAGCTCATAAGAAACTGCTCTAGTTCTCACTAGATTCTAATTGTCTGAATTTAGAATTTTTCGTTTTTATAATCCAGAAAGTTTAGAGTTCTATTTCTTCACGTTTTATGATTCGATTCATATATTTTCTCTTTCCGAATTTGAATCCCGGACAGATAACTCATATTTTCTTTGGGATTAAAAGTTGCTTTCAAAGAAAACTTATTTTTCTATAAAGAATTTGTTTGTCTTCATTTTTTTTTCTTTAGCAGAATAAATGGAGCCTAAATTCTATTGTGATGATAAAAGGTAATCATAATAATACAAAAAATGTCGATGATAATCTAAAGCAACTGTGATGTATTACACAAGTTTCTTAAACTCACGAGTTAAAGTCGTAAACTTGGATGATTTCAAGTCTCTAAAACACAAAATCGAGTGAACTCGATTCAAAATCGTTGTGTGTGATAAATTCGATAGACTACTGAGTAGACTCAGTAAAAGCATATAAACTCGGGTGCATTCATTCGTAAACTAAGAGATTGTTCGTAAATTAAGAGATCGCTGAAGTTAGATACTTAAATAAAGTTTGAGAATACAACTATAGAGTAAATATGTATAAAAACAAAGAAAGTTATGTTTTAGGTTCGGTGAAGACCCTTGAGCCAAATCCTCTATGATTTAAAGTCTTTGGACTTTGGCATTGGGTCATCTCAAAATATCAAACTGACCAGTTTGAGACTTCGGGGCATCTCACGCTCAGAACTCGAGGCAAGAAGGTGACAAGCAACAAGCTCCCCTCTCAAAGACTGCTCTATTATATATATTTTCTCTCTCTAATTCATGATTATGCAAAATGCACTTATTGGTTTGATGATTTTTTTTTTCAATCTATATTTTTTCAAGCTTGAGTCATTGACTACTCAATTAGCTCTTATTATTCTAAATTAGAAACTCTTCAAGGTTTCAAATTCTTTAGGGTTAATATATTTTATATTTTAAGTACATAAACTCCATGAATTTACTTGTAAACTCGTAAGTTTGAAAATCTTGCTTGCAATCTTTTATCTAAAAATCCAAAAATGCAAGAGCAAGATCTCTTAAGGCTTTGAGTGAATTAGAATTTAAGTGCACCTTTCAATTCAAAACCATACAGAAAAAAAAAAGAGTCTTTTATGATAGGGAAGGTTCGGCCCTAGGCTATGTAGGAGTGCTGGTGATCCGGCGATATAAACTTTTATGCATGAAGTTGCGATGTCTTACTCAGAAAAACCTTCATCATTGTTTAATTAATAAAGAGAATTTCAAAATTGAGCAATCTTACTTTCCCTTGATTTTGTTTCCCAAAGTCCCAATGATTTTCTAAGAAAAATACAACAAAACAAAAAGGTTAACCATGACCTGGGGAAATATTTGGTGGAGAAAATCAACATCAAAAGATGAAGATGGTGGAGACGAGAGAGAATCCAACATCAAGTTGTAAGAGAGTGAAATAGAATCCAAACACATTTCTAGAAAAGAAGAACACTAATGTTGTAAATGTCCAGAAGGAACAGCAAATAATCTTAATTATAAAAATCCTGGACCTTCTTTTTTGTTTCACTAGCAGGAATTATACTCCAATCATTTGGAGCTTTTTTACCTTTGTGGAAAGCAGACAGTCATGTCAGAAACTGCTTTTGCATAAATTCCTTCCAACTCAGGAACTCAATTCTTATTTTTCTGGCAGCAAATATGCACCTCAGAAGAATTTTTACCTCAATAATGCAGCTGCCTTTCCAAATGATCAATCAGGAATAGCACCTGCTTTCTTTGAAGATCAAAAGAATCTGGCAGGGAAACCAATATTGACAATTTCTACACCACCATGCCTCATGAGGGAAAACAGGTATCAGATAATTTACCTTCAGATTTTGAAGGGTTCTCACCGTGTCAAATCATATGACATGAAAGAAATGACTAGAAAAGCAAATATAAAAGGAAAACAGATGAGAACCCAGAACTTTCTTTTGTTCATCCAAACATGACAGAGATAAAAAAAAAAAAAAAAAAAAAAAAAAAAAAAA
>LTAE01007873.1:0-10336 GCA_001647135.1 Pontederia paniculata | reverse complement strand
AAAAAAAAAAAAAAAAAAAAAAAAGAGAAGAGAATCTACATATTCAAGGTTCTATGTATGTCTGGCTAATGAACAAAAGCCTTCATAAATTCCACCATAACCCCTACAACATATTCCTAAGTTATAGGGTAGGAGTTTTCAGTTACACAGCACTGGGTTCTATGGTTGATCCATGGTGGCATGAAGAAACTTACCGAGAGAAAGAATATTTACATCTAGTGAGTAGTAAAGAAGTTGAAATCATGATGCTCGACCCTGAGTTGCTTCAACCACGAGTGTGCTGCACTGTGAAGGTTGACTAGTCTCTCATTATCTGAGGTTTCAGGGTTTCTCCAAAGGTTACCATGCATTTTGTAGGTGGCAAGACCAAAAGGAAAAAGAGGAATGCAGTTGTTTCCTTTCATTTGCTTTCTTTTCCTTTCAACTGAAGTAGAATAGTAATCACTCACTATGTCCTCAGGCACATCATCTGCAAGTTTACCACAAGATTGAATTCTTAAAGACTTTTAAGAGAGGAATGGAAGAAATAAAGTAGTGTTATAATAATCAATAAAGCAGATGTTCACATTGTCTCATTGTTTATAAGCCTATGAACTAAGTTGTAGCTGTAATGGTTTTACTGGATGATTTACTAGAAACAGATATTACATGAAGATGAACTCAACAGGAAATGGTTCTACTGGATGAGCACGACTTTAAATATCTAAATCATCCAGGAGAGCTCGAGATGAAAAAAAAATACCGTAGGGAAATAAACATCCAGGAGAGCAACTGTTAACCAAAATAATCAAGAAAGTAATGCCAAATTTTGATGTCCTATGAACTTTTCTTGCTCCAATTATTGTGCTTCGAAAATGACATGTCACGAGGAAAAAGAAAACAATATGCAAAGATCATGCGGACCAAAGCATCCTCCTCAGACAATATGGAAATTGTTTGGCTCCCTCTCACAATCTTAGTACGCAAAAATATTACCTTGAAATGCTGCTGAGATAGTATGATAAGTCAGAAAGCATGCGGACAAATCCTTGGCATTCGTCCGAGATGGAATTTGACAAATAGGATACCTGATTTTAAAGCATACATATCAGAACACAATAAATTGACATAATATCCATGCATACACATCAATAATTAAATATGATTCCTGAATCATTAGAACCTAAATTTTTATAGATATATTCCTCATTATCATCTTGTACAATGTTATACGCCATTAAAAGTCAAAAGCTGATGTCTTTTCTTATTTTAAGAGTAAAAAGGAGAGATAATTTTTCCCATCTCAAAAATATAGGTCAGCATCTAAATTATTTTTCAGATGAGAGAAGGCTAAGAACTTCTCAAAAAAGGCCAAGAACATGTTCTTACCAGGCAACTGACATCCAGCTAGCAGGGGAAATTTCTACACTCTTGAGCGATGTCAAACCAGGAAAATGATGTGCTAGTTGATTAACCTAGTTAACATAAATTAGGAAGGATAATTAACATAAAAAACCAACTAAAATTTAATCTTCAGATAGTTTGGTTCGAAGCAGTCGGCATGAACAATGAACAAATTCTGCCGAAATATCTAGTACATAAACTAGTACCTTGTCACTCAGTGTTATCCTTCCATAAGGTGAACCAAATTCGACATAGTGGAAGTACAATTGTCCCAGATTGTCTTTCACTGGCCATGAGCAGTCTTGGTCAAAGAGCGAGTCTTCGGATGCAGCATCCCAAGATTTAGACAACCTTTCACTCTCACTATCATCACTAAAAGACTCACTTTCACTCTCCTCCAGTATGGTTCTGCAAGACAGAAATCAAGATGCAACATAGCTTGAGACTCCCTCAAATTAACCTTACTTTTTTCTTAAAATCAAAATTTATGCCTGAAACTTGAATAGTAACCTCGAATTTTTAAAACACTTGGTTGTGTAAATTTGGATAGCAGAAAGGTACGGCACATAGTACTGATCTACATTCTGGTGATTATTGAGAATGATAGGAACTCCAGCACCGTAGACACTCCACTCGTTGTACTGTTCCCAGAGGTCTCCAAGGGTGAAGAAATCCACCCTGTCCTTGCTAACTGGCTGCCAGAGGGAGTTCCGATTTTGCATCAAGGTCTGCAATGTTTCCTAAATTTAGAACCTCAGAAACCCAAAAACACAGACATCCTGATAAGTTCTACTCAGTATCTAACAGAAATTAAACAAAAAAAGTCTGCCAAAGATGCTTTTTTTTTTTGTTTCTAGCAATTGTCAACAATGCAATTTAAAAGCAAGATTATTATTTACATCGAAAGTTCATCTTTTGTGCAAGCTCTCAGAAAAAAAAAACCAGAAATACAAACGGAATACCTTCACAAAAAGGAAATCTAAAGATGAACGTACAAAAAGCCACTTCCAGGCATTTCTGAAGTAACAGGACTCAATTCCAGCATCATGTTTCCACTTACTATTGTTAATGCGTATAACAAAGCATTGGGCAGATGGTGCTCTTACCTAAACGCACACCCGAACACAGTTGGGTAAAAGAATCAATAATGTTGTGTGCCAGAACAAGGAAAAAAAAAGATGTTCTACTTGAGAAAGAGAAGAATACAAAAGAGACGTGAAAACTGTCAAGTTTGCACAAGAAACATTGTTCACAATTAGAGATCACCCAAATCAAGTCCAACAAACAGCAGAGCGTATTAAAAAGTATCAACTAAAGGGACTGTCGCGAGTACAGAAAACAAGTTAAAAGATCGCTAAAAGGAGGCACCTTTGGAAGAGGGTAAACAGGAACAGAAGGCGTGGTATGGCTGAGGAAAGACAGGAGATTGGAATGCCTTCTCCGATCGATCGCCATCTCCTCTCGTCTGTAATCTTCCTCCGACACCTCAAAAGATTTAAATTTCCCACGCAACAAACTAAACACGAAGCACAGGGAGGAAAGCGAGAAATCGAAGAGAAAGAGAGGATGAAGCAGAAAAATAGGAACGATCGTTAGGCTCTGACTCGCTTCCTTGCTCCCCCAAAACCCTCCTTTTTCTTCGAGAGGGAGACAGAAGAAGGAAAGAAGGGAGAAAAGGGGAAATAAATCAACAACCCATCATCCTCCCCCTGAACCCGTTTAATCCAACAGAGATGACGGCATAAGAATTCCTCTCGACAGATTTGGAAAGATATCTCCTTGAAACCATTAATGCATTCTTATCCAACAAAATCCAATCTTTCCATTTATTCATGAACATGAACAGGGATATTGGGAAGGGACCTCCTCTTATATAAGCTCCATACAGTTGCAAGCTTTCGCTCGTTCTCTACCTTTTCTGTTCTAATTTACACTGTCACGACATCTGAATGGAACAAAAGATGGAATTGTTTTCTTTCTCCTGCTCCTGCTGCTGCTTGCTGCTTCGTTTGGGCTTTGGTTGTGCCCCATTGAGGAGCCATCGGTTCGCCGCGTGGTTTCACGATGCTGCTGCTGGCGCTGTTACAGCTGATGGGGTTGCGTTAGTTTGTTGCGTTCTGGGTCCTTTCGTCCTCTTTTAGTTCTACTTCCCCATTAGTTCTGCTTCTAGAGTAAAAAGAGTGATGCTATAACCTCTTAAACATCCTCCTAAAAACCTCTTAACACCTCACAATGATATATATTATAATTTATTTAATTTTTTAGGATAATTTGATGATATGAGTATTAGAAAAATTATTAGGCATAACTTTTAGGAGGATATAGATTTATCTCAGTAAAAATATTTTTATCGCAAACTAACGAACCCATAAGTAACGGAAATAACAAAAATAAGCCTCGTCCGAAAGCCGCAAAACTCTATAGAGTATCTATGTTACTTCTTTTTTTCTTTCTATTGCGAGTCCAAACTTGAGTTCTATTAATTTGTAAAAATTTTTGTATATACATAAATATTCAAATTTAAGATTTATTTAAGTTAAGAATATCTTTCCTATTCTACCACAATCTCTTCTAGTATTTGCATCACATTGAATTCAAAATCAAAGTATGCAAATTTGTGAGATAGATGAGACTCTCTTTTATGTCTAAAAAAAAATTGAATTCTCGTATTGAGATTATAATAACTAGAGACGGATTAAGTGATGAAAGATAGGGGCCAAAATGTATAAAAATAAAATAATAAAAATTGAGGGAGGTCAAAATAATAAAATATTAGTAAGATTTGAACCTTAAACCTCTAAATGGGGCTGCGTTATTTGTTACGTTCCTGGGTCCTCTCTTCTAGTTCTTCTTCTACTTTCATAGTAAAAAATATCTTTATCGCAAACTAATGAGCTCATAAATAACGAGAACAACAACAACAAGCCACAACAATCGAAGCGTGTGTTGCATCCGAGAGCCGCAAAACTCTATGGAGTATTTGCATCACTTCTATTTTTTTGTTTTTATTGTGAGCCGGGACTTGAGTTCTATTAATTTATGGGATATTTTGTATATACATAAATATTCAAATTTAAGATTTATTTAAGTTAAGAATATCTTTCCTATTCTACCACAATCTCTTCTAGTATTTGCATCACATTGAATTCAAAATCAAAGTATGCAAATTTGTGAGATAGATGAGACTCTCTTTTATGTCTAAAAAAAAATTGAATTCTCGTATTGAGATTATAATAACTAGAGACGGATTAAGTGATGAAAGATAGGGGCCAAAATGTATAAAAATAAAATAATAAAAATTGAGGGAGGTCAAAATAATAAAATATTAGTAAGATTTGAACCTTAAACCTCTAAATGGGGCTGCGTTATTTGTTACGTTCCTGGGTCCTCTCTTCTAGTTCTTCTTCTACTTTCATAGTAAAAAATATCTTTATCGCAAACTAATGAGCTCATAAATAACGAGAACAACAACAACAAGCCACAACAATCGAAGCGTGTGTTGCATCCGAGAGCCGCAAAACTCTATGGAGTATTTGCATCACTTCTATTTTTTTGTTTTTATTGTGAGCCGGGACTTGAGTTCTATTAATTTATGGGATATTTTGTATATACATAAATATTCAAATTTAAGATTTATTTAAGTTAAGAATATCTTTGCTATTCTATCGCAACCTCTTGTAGTATTTGCATCACGTTGAATTCAAAATCAAAGTATACAATTTTGTGAGGTAGACGAGACTCTCGTTTATGTCAAAAAAAAATTAAATTCTTGTATTGAGATTGTAATAACCAGGGACAGAACAAATGATGAAAGATAGGGGGGGCAAAATGTATAGAAGTAAAACAATAAAAATTGAGGACGGCAAAATAATAAGACATTAGTAAAATTTGAACCTTAGACCTCTAAATGGGGTTGCGTTATTTGTTGCATTCTTGGGTCCTCTCTTCTAGTTCTTCTTCTGCTTTCACAGTAAAAATATCTTTATCGCAAACTAACGAGCTCATAAATAACGGGAACAACAACAACAAGCCACAACAATCAAAGTGCGCTTGCGTCCGAGAGCCGCAAAACTCTGTGGAGTATTTGCATCATTTTTTTTCTTTCTATTGTGAGCCGGGACTTGAGTTCTATTAATTTGTGAGATATTTTGTATATACATAAATATTCAAATTTAAGATTTACTTAAGTTAGGAATATCTTTGCTATTCTACCGCAACCTCTTCTAGTATTTGCATCACGTTGAACTCAAAATCAAAGTATACAATTTTGTGAGGTAGACGATACTCTCTTTTATGTCTAAAAAAATTGAATTCTTGTATTGAGATTGTAATAATCCGGGACAAATCAAATAATGAAAGATAGGGGGGCCAAAATGTGTAGAAGTAAAATAATAAAAATTGAGGGAGGCCAAAATAATAAGGCATTAGTAAGATTTGAACCCTAGACCTCTAAATAGGGTTACGTTGTTTGTTGCGTTCCTGGGTCCTCTCTTCTAGTTCTTCTTCTACTTCCACAGTAAAAATATCTTTATCGCAAACTAACGAGCCCATAAATAACGGGAACAACAACAAGAAGCCACAACAATCGAAGCGTGTGTTGCGTCCGAGAGTCGCAAAACTCTATGGAGTATTTGCATCACTTATTTTGTTTTCTTTCTATTGTAAACCGGGACTTGAGTTCTATTAACTTGTGGGATATTTTATATATACATAAATATTCAAATTTAAGATTTATTTAAGTTAAGAATATCTTTCCTATTCGACCGCAACCTCTTCTAGCATTTGCATCATGTTGAATTCAAAATCAAAGTATACAATTTTGTGAGGTAGACGAGACTCTCTTTTATGTCTAAAAAAATTGAATTCTTGTATTGAGATTGTAATAATCCGGGACAAATCAAATAATGAAAGATAGGGGGGCCAAAATGTGTAGAAGTAAAATAATAAAAATTGAGGGAGGCCAAAATAATAAGGCATTAGTAAGATTTGAACCCTAGACCTCTAAATAGGGTTACGTTGTTTGTTGCGTTCCTGGGTCCTCTCTTCTAGTTCTTCTTCTACTTCCACAGTAAAAATATCTTTATCGCAAACTAACGAGCCCATAAATAACGGGAACAACAACAAGAAGCCACAACAATCGAAGCGTGTGTTGCGTCCGAGAGTCGCAAAACTCTATGGAGTATTTGCATCACTTATTTTGTTTTCTTTCTATTGTAAACCGGGACTTGAGTTCTATTAACTTGTGGGATATTTTATATATACATAAATATTCAAATTTAAGATTTATTTAAGTTAAGAATATCTTTCCTATTCGACCGCAACCTCTTCTAGCATTTGCATCATGTTGAATTCAAAATCAAAGTATACAATTTTGTGAGGTAGACGAGACTCTCTTTTATGTCTAAAAAAATTGAATTCTTGTATTGAGATTGTAATAACCAGGGACGGACCAAGTGATGAAAGATAGGGGGGCCAAAATGTATAAAAGTAAAATAATAAAAATTGAGGGAGGCCAAAATAATAAGACATTAGTAAGATTTGAATCCTAGACCTCTAAATGGGGTTGCGTTAATTGTTTGTTGCGTTCTTGGGTCCTCTCTTCTAGTTCTTCTGCTTCCACAGTAAAAATATCTTTATTGCAAACTAACGAGCCCATAAATAATGGGAACAATAACAACAAGCCACAACAATCGAAGTGTGTGTTGTGTCCGAGAGCCGCAAAACTCTGTGGAATATTTAAATCACTTCTTTTTTTATTTCTATTGTGAGCCNAACAATAACAACAAGCCACAACAATCGAAGTGTGTGTTGTGTCCGAGAGCCGCAAAACTCTGTGGAATATTTAAATCACTTCTTTTTTTATTTCTATTGTGAGCCGAGACTTGGGTTCTATTAATTTATGGAAAATTTTGTATATACATAAATATTCAAATTTTAGATTTATTTAAGTTAATCTTTCTATTCTACCTCAACCTCTTCTAGTATTTGTATCACGTTGAATTCAAAATCAAAGTATATAATTTTGTGAGGCAAACGAGACTCTCTTTTATGTCTAAAAAAATGAATTCTTGTATTGAGATTGTAATAACCAAGGATGGACCAAGTGATGAAAGATAGGAGGGGCCAAAATGTATAGAAGTAAAATAATAAAAATTGAGGGAGACAAAAATAATAAGACATTAGTAAGATTTGAACTCTAGACCTCTAAATGGGGTTGCGTTGTTTGTTGCATAATTGGGTCCTCTCTTCTAATTCTTCTTCTGCTTCCACAGTAAAAATATCTTTATCGCAAACTAACGAGCCCATAAATAACGGGAACAACAACAACAAGCCACAACAATCAAAGCGTGCATTACGTCCGAGAGCCGCAAAACTCTGTGGAGTATTTGCATCACTTCTTTTTTTTTCTTTCTATTGTGAGTCGGGAATTGACTTCTATTAATTTGTGGGAAATTTTGTATATACATAAATATTCAAATTTAAGATTCATTTAAGTTAAGAACATCTTTCCTATTCTAGCACAACCTCTTCTATTATTCGCTTCACGTTGAATTCAAAATCAAAGTATACAATTTTGTGAGGTAGACGAGACTCTCTTTTATGTCTAAAAAAATTGAATTTTTGTATTGAAATTCTAATAACCATGGACGGACCAAGTAATGAAAGATAGGGGGCCAAAATGTATAAAAGTAAAATAATAAAAATTGAGGAGGGCCGAAATAATAAGACATTAGTAAGATTTGAACCCTAGACCTCCAAATGTGATTGCATTGTTTGTTGCATTCTTGGTCCTCTCTTCTAGTTCTTCTTTTGCTTTCATAGTAAAAATATTTTATCGCAAACTAACAAGCCCATAAATAACGAGAACAACAGCAAAAGCCACAACAATCGAAGCGTGCTTTACGTCCGAGAGCCGCAAAACTCTGTGGAGTATTTGCATCACTTCTTTTTTTTTCTTTCTATTGTGAGTCGGGAATTGACTTCTATTAATTTGTGGGAAATTTTGTATATACATAAATATTCAAATTTAAGATTCATTTAAGTTAAGAACATCTTTCCTATTCTAGCACAACCTCTTCTATTATTCGCTTCACGTTGAATTCAAAATCAAAGTATACAATTTTGTGAGGTAGACGAGACTCTCTTTTATGTCTAAAAAAATTGAATTTTTGTATTGAAATTCTAATAACCATGGACGGACCAAGTAATGAAAGATAGGGGGCCAAAATGTATAAAAGTAAAATAATAAAAATTGAGGAGGGCCGAAATAATAAGACATTAGTAAGATTTGAACCCTAGACCTCCAAATGTGATTGCATTGTTTGTTGCATTCTTGGTCCTCTCTTCTAGTTCTTCTTTTGCTTTCATAGTAAAAATATTTTATCGCAAACTAACAAGCCCATAAATAACGAGAACAACAGCAAAAGCCACAACAATTCAAAATCAAAGTATACAATTTTGTGAGGTAGATGAGACTCTCTTTTATGTCTAAAAAAATTGAATTCTTGTATTGAGATTCTAATAACCATGGACGGACCAAGTAATGAAAGATAGGGGGCCAAAATGTATAAAAGTAAAATGATAAAAATTGAGGAGGGCCAGAATAATAAGACATTAGTAAGATTTGAACCCTAGACCTCTAAATGTGATTGCGTTGTTTGTTGCATTCTTGGGTCCTCTCTTCTAGTTCTTCTTTTGCTTTCATAGTAAAAATATTTTATCGCAAACTAACAAGCCCATAAATAACGGGAACAACAACAAAAGCCACACTAATAGAAGCGTGCTTTGCGTCCGAGAGCCGCAAAACTCTGTGGAGTATTTGCATCACTTCTTTCTTTTCTTTCTCTTGTGAGTCGGAACTTGAGTTACATTAATTTGTGGGAAATTTTGTATATATATAAATATTCAAATTTAAGATTTATTTAAGTTAAGAATATCTTTTCTATTCTACCGCAACCTCTTCTAGTATTTGCATCACGTTGAATTCAAAATCAAAGTATATAATTTTGTGAAATAGACGAGACTCTCTTTTATGTCTAAAAAAATGAATTCTTGTATTGAGATTGTAATAGCCAAGGAAGAACCAAGTGACGAAAGATAAGGGGGCCAAAATGTATAGAGATAAAATAATAAAAATTGAGGGTGGCTAAAATAATAAGACATTAGTAAGATTTGAATCCTAGACCTCTAAATATAAATTAAATCCACATATTCACTTAAGTTACTATATAATTGTATTACTTTCTTAACATTTTATTTATATATTGACTTCAACTACTAGTATATATGTATATATATACTTAATACACCGAAAAGTTGGAGGGGCCGTGCCCCCCACCCCCGCCCACCATCTATGTGGGTCCGCCCCTAGTAATAACTAAAAATTAATAATCAAAATAAAGAGATCTGGAGTTTAATTTTTTTGTACATTAAAAATTTTCTTAGGAGTCTCTACTCAATAATCTTATATAAATTGAATGATTGAACATAAATTTGAGATTGTCTCTATTATTTATTTTATATATATTTATATTAACATATAAGGTTATGACTAAAAATGCATCTTTAACATGAATGAAGATATTAGATCAAATTAATGTTTAAAGCAATTATAAAATAATTATAATTTCCTTAATTTTATTGTTTCATAGTTGAAGTATCAAAAAACTATAATATAAATATTAGACCATATGTAAATTGATAAATAATGTTGATCAAAATAAATTATGGGTTCACAAGACTTAATACACTAATTGGATCGCAGTTTTAAGTTGATATGATCTGAAATCTGTCTTTCATAATTGGACTAAAAATTGGATAAATGTGTTAATTGGGTCACTATTAAATTTGTTTGGGCATAAAAGTTTGGATATTTGTAGACGAGAGATGACAGGCCTTTATATTTCTTGTCACAATCCTTATAGAATTTAATGATGATAAACTCTTATATATA